>JALHBZ010000120.1:0-26104 GCA_024340015.1 Tolypocladium ovalisporum
CCACCAATGTTGCTAGAGAGATTATCACCTCCGCCAGTGCGGCCGGTGGAGCCCAGACCGGAGCCGTAAGTGTCGCCGCCACCAGCAGTGCGGCCAGAAGAGCCGTAGGAGTCACCGCCAACAATGTTGCTAGACATGTTATCACCTCCGCCAGTGCGGCCGGTGGAGCCGAAGGAATCGTCACCACCCGAGGACCCTAGGCCGGTGCCGTAGGAGTCATCTCCAGCGTTGCCAGAAGAGCCAAAAGTGTCGATTCCGCCAGTGCGCCCGGAGCCGCTCAGGTCGGAGCCATATGAGTCGCCGCCCATGTTACCAGAAGAGCCGAGGATGTCGTCATCTGCGCGACGGCCAGAGCCGGCTTTACCGAAACCGGTCTGCATGACATGTCAGTCGACCTTTGCTGGTGGTATGAGCAGGATGGCATTGAGGGGGCTCACATTGTCGCTGTCGGCGTAGGTACCGCGGCCAGACATTTTGTTGATGTAGCAAGTCTCTTGATATGATGTAGTTTGGTAAAGGTGTGAGATGAAGGGAGAATCACTGAGTTTCGCAAGCCTCCGGGTAAGGGTGGGAGAGCTTCTCTGTTTATAGGTGAGGACGCAGCCGAGCGAGGGGTACACGTCGAGTCCGGATCTGGAGCTCGAGGGGTGTAGGCCTGGCCGGGCGGACGCCACTGAGGCGTCGTCTGAATGACGTCCATCGTGAAGCCAGAGGGGGTGGCCAGCCTGGCCCAGCTGAAAGCTACTTCAGCTACCCCACGGCCACAGCTTTGATGGATTGTCACCCGCAGGGGTCTAGGGACTGAGACCCATTATCGGCACATCCCATCCGCGAACTACTCTCGTCCGCGGCAAAACCGGTTTGCCTGCGGTACTCGCTGCAGCAGAAGTGGTAGCTCTAACAACCTCTGATGGCTGCTTGCTCTTTTGCCGGTGCCGCCACCGCCATCACCAATCGCCATGGCGCACCATAGACAGATGGCGACACGGAAGCAGTCGAGCGCGATGATGTCAATTGATGCGATCGGCGGCAGCTTCTACTGAACGCGAGCGTCATTGGCGCAAGCCGGGAAGGGACTGGACTGAGACGCACACGTCTGGCGGGGTAACCTTGGACCCCTCGGCCCATTCTCCGACGACGAGGAGCGGACTGGCCGGACCCGTGCGTGGTGGTGGTTGCAGAGCTGGAATGGCCAGCTTCGGGGCCATGCCAGGCCGAGCTCTGGGCTAGGAGCTTTCTGCGGGCCCGCAGCTGGCGAGCTTTGGGGGGATCCGGGAGCTTGAGTTGTCGAGATGCTGAAGCCAATGACGAGACCAGATCGTCATCAACACGGGCTAGTGGGCGATGCCGCGTCCTCGGATGCTGCGCGGAGAACCCGCGTGCTGATTGGGACGAAGCGCGACATTGCTGCCCACATGGTCCGTCCGTAGCTCGTCTTTGGCTGGTGATGGCATGGCACGCGCCCCGAGCAAGTCGGAGAGAATTGGAAAAGCAGCAGAAACCGCGGGGCCAAGGGGGAGGCGGGAGATGAGGGGGCGGACGAGGCGTCAGGCCAAGGGACTCAAAATGTCCAGCTCTGTTAGACAATGACATCCACATTGGAAAGTACCTTCCAGCAAAGAAAAGGCCGCAGGCAGCAGGCACAGGAAGGAGGCGTGGAATGACGTAAACGTCGACTGCGTGATTGCACTCTGCTAGTCGCGACTTCCAGTAGAGCAATTAGAAGCCATGCAACGGGTGGAAACGGCATCACCTCGACTGCATGCCCCAGTAGGATCGGGCAAGGCGGCAGGGCAGATCAATCTGTGCGCATCGGGAAGCCTCGAGCCAGAAACATGTGACACCTGGGGCCTAAACAATTGCTGCCCGTTCATTGTCTCTATTCGTGTCTTGAGGTGACGAGCTCTGCCCAAGCCAAATGGCACTGGCATGGGAAACTATTGCTACCCAGATGCCAAAGTCTGCAACCAGCCATGGCCACCCTGCCAGGAAAGAGCTTCAGCACCTGCCCACTGCCGCCCTCTTTGCCATTGCCGTGTGCGGCCTTCTTCGTGCCGCTGTGGCACGAGACTGTCTCTCTTGTCGTCGCAAGCGTGCCAATCTACCCGCGACATGTGCAACGTTTGTTGCGACAACAAAGCTCAGGGATTCCCCGCTATGCACTGCGTGGACAAGGGGGTTCCGGGCCGCTTGTTGAAACAGTCGATCTCGTCGTGACAGTACCTCGGTGCTGGGACATGCATTGATCCATCAGGGAGCCGTAGTCGCAAATGCTGGGGGCATTCGAGAACCCGAGGTCTGGTACCTGCTCCGGAGCTGGTCATCGTTGTCGATGCGCTGGCGAGTTCTCGTGCAAATTCGCCGCCTGCGTGCAGGCAGTGGACCAGCAAGAGACTTTCTTTGAATGCTGCGGACTAATCCCAAGGGGCACAGCACGCCGCAGTCCGGGGGGCCGGGAGCTCAGGCTGCAGGAGTATGGTACTTGAGCTATGCTCGGCGACGATGAACAGAGGTTGACACATGTTCAAGAACAGGCCAGTCCTGCTCGTGAGCCACCCATGATCGTGTCGGAATACTTCCGATGGAGCAACAAGGTTCTTGAAGCACAACTCCGTTGTGTGGTATGGTATCATGGGCGGTAAGACCCGCCGTCAGCTCACAGCCGGCTTGACCTTTCGGTGTCGCTGACAATTGCACCACTCATCATGACCGGCTCCGTCTCGCGAGCGCGGCCAAACAGGACCAACTCCCTCCCGCCCTTTGTTCCCCACCACGCGACTCCAATGGTCGCCCTGTCCACGTCCATCTCGCCGTTGACAAGAATGTCCCAGAATCGAGTCTTGACAGGTGCCCTCAACCTCGGATCCGCAACCTCATTCACCGCCCGCGCCGTGATGGCGAGCCACTCCTCCACTAGCGGCAGGGGCAGAAACGGCAGTGAGTCGATGAGCGTCATGACCAAGGCGCTCTGTACGGAGAGAGGAACCTCGTCCTCTTGCTGTGGCCCTGCATTCCGCGAGAGTGAACCTGGCGTAGGGCCCAGAGGTGAGGTCGAAGCAGTGACGATGTTGCAGCGCAGCATTTCCAACAGCGTCTCCGATAGCTGAGGCTCCATCGCCGCGATTGGAAACGGCGGCGACACGATTTCCATGACCGTCTTGAATGCCAAGCGGAATTGCCGAGGCGAAATATGGCTAGGGAAGGAGTCGAAAAGCTTGACAATATAGAACGGAGTGATCTTGATGGTGAGTGGGCTGTGCTGAGGACAGGACAGAACGGAGAGTATGGCGCTGTGGGCGGATTCAAAAAGCTCGACCATAGCTGGAGACATGGGACCATCGTGTGAGAGGTATGTCATTGCCGGCTTGATGATGAGATCATCGCAAGACTCCACGGACAGTGTCAGAGGGAGATGCTCGGCGACGTTCAGATAGAAGAGATCCAAAGTCCTCGAAATATGGGCCGTGGGGAAAGAAGCAACGTCTGCTGGCACGATTTCCCTCAAAAAGGCGTCGCACGCAGCTGGCTCCCGCGTCATGATGTCAATCGACGTCAGATACGAAAAGGTGTATACCTGAAAGGAGCTGTTGCCGTTGCGCGAGGATATAAAGAAGAGGTTTCGGAGAGTGTGTAATGATCTCGCAGCGATGACGGGGGCCATGCCGTTGGCCAGCATGTTGGGATCCAGCAAACCGCGCGAGACGATAGCCTGGAGGACGGCGACGGAGCCGAACAGGAGTTTCTGAAGTGCTCGCCATAGCAGAGGCCAAGTCTTTTGCAGGGTCTCGGCGGTAAGATGAATGCCCTCAAGGGCTGGATCGACGGCACTCAGTGGATTCCGTTGCCAGGCATCGAGGACTCGGCCTGAAAACACCACAAACGCATCTTGCGCCTGCAAGACGACGGCGGTGTCGGTTGCGTACTGCGCTGCGAAGCCAGCCAGCTTGGACAGCGGGCCCATGTTTGCCATTAAAGGCTGCCGCTCTATTTCCTGAAGCATCTGGCTTGATGATGATTGTAAAGGCCAGTGGAGAGCATGTGTGGCGGTCTCTGTAGTATCTCGGGCAATGGCCTTGAGGAACTCGCCGTCGCAGAAACCCTCCTCTCCGGTAATGGCCCAGACGGCTATCGGCAGCAACGCGTTGCAGTTTATTTGCGTCTTGTAAAAGTCTGACAGGAGAGGGAAAGCGAAATTGAGGGCCGTGATGATTGATGCCGCTGCGAGCAGCCCGTCCTCGACGTTGTGTTCCAGGGCGAGGTTGGCGGCCGTGACGACGGCTTGCTCGAGCGTGTTTCGTAGAGACCTGGACAGCGATCGCCTGTCGTTGCCCTCCATTCCCATGAGAACCCCAGTGAGGACGAGGAGGTGCTGCCAACGCCTCGACCGCTCGTCGGCGCCCTTGACGACCGCCCGAGTCCACTCGTCGCATCTCAGGGCACTGGCATCCCTCGGCCCCCGGCGCTTCGCGTTCTCAACCTCGTTATCGTGCACGCGCACGGCGGCTGTATGGTATATGCCGATAACTCGGATCGCGGTCCGGGGCCCGTCTTGGCGCTGCCAGATGGCGGGCGCGGTGAGCAGCTGCGACGTGAGGACGCCGAGGTTGAGCGGGTTTGACAGCTGGGCCAGCAGATGCGTCGTTGTGCCGATTATCTGGTCCGTCTTGGGCCCATCGTGGACGTCTTGGTAGTACTGCAGCACCGTGTTGAGGAGCCTGTCCGCAGGCATCTTGTCAGCGTTGGCGAGTGTGTTGCATCGGAGCCGTAGTCGTGGATGAATGATGTGAAGTTGTTCAGCTGTCGTCTCGTCGGGGGCCGCGGCCGGAGACGGTGGATTCGTACTGTTGCGCTACTCACGGGCTTTGCCGAGGCTCAAATGACGTTTGTGCAGGGGAGCTCGAGACCCCTGTCACCCGCCGACCCTCGCGTTGGACTTCGCCCACGCCAAACACCACATGTCCTGGGATGGCCGTCCAGCTCTCGTGGAAATACAAGCAAGAGCGCTGCATTTGCGACTACACTTCGCCGCGAGCAGCGGTCGAGGCCCGCCGCCGCGATGTCGTACCGAGTTGATCCTCCGTCCAACTACCAGACGCCATCGTTTCCGTCGCTCAACGTCCACACGCTCACCGACCCGACGCCATCGCGCCTGTACACGCTCTACTACGTCTCGGATATCTGGCGCTTCACGTTGATATGGACGCTCATCACGTACGCCTGCTTCCATTCCGGTGCAGTGCTCGTGGCCATGTACACGCACGGCTGGAAGAAGTCGTCGTGGAAGTATATCTGGGCGGTGCCCGTCATCTACCTCGTGATGGCGGGAATCGAGGCGCTCTTGGCCGGCAGCCTCGTCGGCCTGATGTGGGTAGCCTGAATACGCCGTCTGGGAGTCGGACTGACATGTATACAGGATTGGCGGAATCTACAAAGCCGGCTACTACGAGATGAACACATGGGTACCGTGTACCTGGGGCTTCATCAACGTCCTGATCCTCCTCATTGCCTCATTTTCGATTCAAGGCGGGCTATGATCGGTCGCAACAAGCGCTGCCGCGACTAGAACGGCGCGATTGATACAGTATCTCCCCATGTGCCTCTGGGTGCGATATTCCGCCCTTCGCATAGGCCATGTATCAGGCCCAAAGTGCGACGCCAAATGAGCGACTTCGATGGAGGCCGTGGCATGGCAATTTTGTCATTATTCTTGAGACGCGCCCCGAGTGAATCTGGGAAAACTCTTCCGACCTGCAGAGACATGCGTAGCCACGGAAGGGGCATTTGAAGATCCGACGCAGGACTACGAAAGGTGGGCATTCAGGCGCCTACTTGTGCTGCTTTCTTGCTAACCTGGCAAAGACTTGGAAGGCCGGCCTGGGTTGACTGTTTGAGCTGAGATCGGAACAGATGCTGCAAGGACGAAGTATCAGAGCAGCACTGCACAACGTCGCTCGAGTCCGAGACTCCTTTGAGTTCGGGATTAAGATGATAGATCGGACGGGTCATCAAAGGAGAATGCGAGCTTCGCTATGCTGTCGTCATGACGCAGGCTCGCCTTCGAGCAGACCTTGCCAATACAACCCCTGGGTGACGGGTGAGAGTGCGCAGTAGTTGGCACGCCAGGTACGACGACGTACAGAGCTGCTATACGTACCTATAAGTCCTCCGAAGCACAGAGCCAATGACTGAGGACATAAGCTAGCTAAGGTAGCTATCCTACTCTCAAGTCGAGCGAGTACCTTGATCTCTGGACGTTCTCTACCTTGCCTTATGATGCTGTACGATGTCTATGGCCGTTGCCTCACTCTAATAAGCTCGCACTGTGCTCTCTTACCGACCATCGACCTTCTGGGAACGAGCCGCTATTGTCGCTACGACACATTTGATCGATCTGGCGGGAATATGAACACCGTCTGAGCGCCGCTACACGCACTGTTCTCCCTCCCCGGTAGCAGCGCTCTGCCAAACACTAGTAGAGGGGGCTCTCAGCAATGGAACAGTGCTCGATGGGGCCAGCCACTAATTACCTAGCTCCATCTCGGGGACTAAAGTCGGCCATTGTTTTATCATTGTTCAACGCAGAACAATTCGCCTTGATAATTCTACTAATAGGAGCCATCGCCGTGGCTCGCGAAATCTGGCGCCTTGCTTGAATAGAGAGTCTCGTCCACGCATGTGCATCGCCATGCTCGAAACTGCACCCTGCGGTTCAACTTCGTTTTGACTCCTGACCTCGGCTTTTCAGCAGTCTCCCGGCATCATTGCCATGTCGGGCAGGACGGTCTAAACATCTCATCGAGAAAGTGTGGACGAGATCGGCCTTCTCTGGGGTCCGCCATGGCAGCCAGCCCGGACTCAATGGCGCACGACCCTTTACAGGCATCCGAGCCAGAAATCACCCACCATCCCTGGGAGCAACAAGGACCACCATCTTCAACATCTCTGAGCGACTCGCCTCTGAAACCTTTCTTTGCGGGTCAGCCCAAGTCCCTCTCGGGCATTGCCCTGCGCGCGTTCTGCCTTGGGATAGCCGCGGCCGTGGGCGCCATCGCTACCTTCTACGTCCTCCTCTTTACCGGCAGCCCAGCATGGCGTGCCCCCTTCTTCTTGCTTGCGCTGGCTATCTTCCACTTCCTCGAGTTCTGGACAACGGCTGAGACAAACACCCTCATCGCCAGCATCGGCAGCTTCCTCTTGACGGCCAACTGGCCCGCCTACGCCATCGCACACTCCGCCGCCCTTCTCGAGTGCCTCTTGGTCGACCTCTTCTTCCCTAGCCGTCGCTGGGCACCGCTACACTTGGGCCCCGTTCTTCTGGCCCTGGGACTCGCCATGGTCGCCGTCGGCCAAGTTGTGCGATCCGTCGCCATGCTCGAGGCCGGAGCCAGCTTCAATCATCACGTGCAGACGCGCAAGGCGGACTCGCACAAGCTCGTTACCACGGGCATCTACGGCATCTTCAGGCACCCGAGTTACTTTGGCTTCTTCTATTGGGGACTAGGGACGCAGCTGGTGCTGGGCAACGTGGTGTGTTTCTTCGCCTATGGGTGGGTCTTATGGACGTTTTTCAGTCGCAGGATCATCGTCGAAGAAAGGAAGCTCGTCGAATTCTTCCAGGACGACTACATCAAGTATCGGAACAGGGTGGGCACTCTGATACCATTGATTCCGTGATGGCTCATTGTTGGTTAAGAGAGCTGGTCGTGAAGAGAGCTGTAGAGAGGCACCAGCACGTGTCAACTGGTGGGCGGTCACGAATGATTTACATCAATATATAACAGCGAATGCCGTCCAAGTCTACAGTCATCGCGTTCAAAGTCTTTTTGGTCCCTCCTTATTCATTTATTCAAACACGGCCGTGAAGTTCTCTCATTGTAGATGCGCAGCGTTACTGGGTGCTCGCGTTTTGCACTAGCTGTCGGCTTACGCTCCCATACTTGGCTTGCCACGCGTAAAAGTACATCAACGCGGCGAAAGGTTGGCCAAAAATGGTGAAGGACACCCAGAAGATGATGTTGCCGATGAGCTTGCCTCCGTTCCCGAGCTTCATCTTTTCCAGGGGTGCCGTCATGGCGATGAGGGGAAGCTGCAAGAACATGCCAAGGAAGGCAACTCCTGATGACGGAGTAGTCAGCAAACAGGACTTGTAGAGCGAGCAAAGGGTGCACTAACCGATGATGTTGTGAGTCGGAACTCCGACGAGAACCTCGTGAAGGACGGCCGAGACGAAAAAGACGGTGAAACTGGCCGCCGATGGGCTCCAACCACGTCCGATCATGGGCATGTAAACATGCCGCTTGAAGTAGGTGTAGACGGGTCTGTTCCATGTCCGCCAGTACGCCCCCAGGCTTTCGCTGTTCCACCAATCGTCATAAAATGCCCGATCGCCGAACCTCAAGACTTCGGCAAGAGCGTTGAGAAAGGACTGGAAGAGAGCAAAGAAGCCGGCAAGCCAGATGACAAGAGAGATGGTGGACAGCTTCAGCAGCCGCTCCAGAATGGACGGGAAGTCCAGGGAGGCAATCTTATCGAGGGAGTTGCGCAACACCGGGGCAGCATACTGGAAGCTGGCAAACCAGATAAAGGCACTCAGACAAAATACCTCGCCGAGCCGCTTGAAGACGAAGATCCACCTGATCTTCTCTGTCCGCGGATACACGGGCTGGTACACCAGAGTCGGAGCCCACCAAAAGTAGATCAAGTTGCTGAATGTGATGTTCCGCGGATATGGACACTCGGAGTAGAGCTCCGGTACCAGCTCTCCCTTTACGGGATGCAGGTAGGCGTGACGGAGGTCTCGGTTGGTGAAGGCGTACGATGCCGTCTTGAGCCAAACAACGATGGCATGCATCTGGGTCAGAGTGCCGATCAGCGGGTGGTGGATGTAAAAGTACACCACAAAGGTTGTGGCGGCGAGCGCAAGGGTGATGTTAATTCCATGAATCCATGCGATGATGATCCATGTGGTGTGGAACTTCTTCCGATCCGCCTCTGAAGGGCCCGTCGCCCCGTCCTTTATGCGCTTTCTCGACCCGAGTGCCTGCGTGGCGGCCGCGAGCTCCAAGAGATAGGCAGCTAGGAGGTGGCAAGGAATCAGGAAGTAGAGCAGGCCTCCGATCAGTACGTCCTGGCGGCTGTAGTCGTGGCATCTGATGCATATTAAGACTCCATACTTGAGGGCAGTCAGCATTGACTATCATTGACCAGCTGGTTCTCCAAGAAAACACTCACCTTTTGCATGTTCTCAATCATCAATCGTAGGTTGCCCACAACTAGCAAGCGTCAGCGATGCAGCCCCAAGAGCTCCCAGGAACAGCCAGGACGTACCTAGGACTATGACCATGAGGTTTCGGAAGCCAATGAAGCTGGGAGCAGCATCGGAGTCGTGGCTGAGGCACGAAGGCCTCGACTGAGAGTGGACCGCGGCGACATGCCGATACTTTACGTGCGGCGCTATCTTTGACTTTGCGTCCGTCGAGCCGTTCCGCGCCTTCAACTCGGTGTCCTTGGCCTTGCGGCGCGTCGCGGTGCCGTTCGAGGCCTCGACGCTGGTCGCCGTCGCCGCGCCCATAATCGCGACGGCCAGCTCCTGCGATTGGCGCTTAAACGAGGGGTAGACGCAGTGGTATGCGGGAGGTTTCGAAATGACGCCGGCGGGCGGTGAACGAAGGAGGTAGCAACGATGGCAGCTTGGGGTTGTGGTGGTGGTGTTGAATGGAGGTTCCCAGGCCTTGTAGATGGACGGGAGCTTCCAAGCTTAGTGGCCGCCAATGCAGGGCGGGCGTCTGAAGGCACCTCAGCAAAGCGTCGCAAGGACGGCGCGAATTGCCGGGCAGAGTTTTCCGCTGCTTCGCCAAGCTGAAGCGGAACGAAGAGAACTCTCTATCGGGACGGCAAGATACGAGCAAAGGAGGGGAAAGGTCAGCGTCCAACGAGAGCGGATGCAACTGTCAAGACGAGCTTCGTGCAGCAGCCAATTCGCAGCGGTGGCGATTGCACGGAAAACAGCGGGGCGGGCAGCGGCCGTAGTGGCACCCCTGCTAATAAGGTACCTTACCTTGCTAGTGGTCTGAAGCAGGGGTGTGCAGCCCAGAGTCGACCTGTCCGTCGCATGTCGAAAAGCATGTGAAAATCCATGTTTGGTAGCTCCATTTGTTCGAACGGAAACACGACTCTAACTGCGTATAGCTGCATCCTTGGAGCCAGAACAGGCGCGTTTTCTTCCAATAGTTATCTGTCAGGTCTGACTGGACTCTGTGAGCATTGGGACAGTTGATGCGACTTGCCAGGTATGCACTCGCAGAAACCCAATTTGTGTCTAGTGCCAAGTTTCTGACGACAGCAATGATAAGTCTATGACAAACAAAACGAGCAACGACGTTCAGGCCCGATACTTCTTCGTGGCTGTTTCTAATTCTCGGCCATGGTACAACGGAATGTCAAGGTACGATAAACCGCAGAGGTTTGATGACTAAGTTGGATTGTCTACCCCCTGTCCGGCTTCACGTGACACTGCCTCTGTGGGCGCATTGCTGGCTGCTTCACTAAGACCCTTGAAAGCCACGCGAGTGTGAGCGATGCTTGAGGTGGACCTCATTCTTCACTTCAACTCAACCACCACGAAGCTCGAATCTGCGACCCAAGACGCTGAACTCAATACTGACATCATTAGCGAGCATATTTTTGATTGTGAGAACCGTCAACTGAGCCTTCTGAGGGGGAGAGCTCCCTTTTGCGCTACTCACGCGGCGCCGATGCTGAGCAACCTCGTCTTCTCAAATCGCAACCATGGCTTACGAGCCACGTGGTGATCGAGGTGATCGAGGTGATCACGGTGACAAAGGCGGGCAAGATGGGGCGTATCTCAAGGTCAGGGGCCGAAGTAAGTATTCAGTCGCGCATACCTGCATGTCGCTACGCCTCACCCACGGGGGTTTACCCTCACCTCATCTACCCGAGCGGATCAAAGGAACCGTTGAGTCGATGCGCAACATGGTATCAGAGACGGACGCAAGATTACATTATTGCCAGGGCTGACTTTTGATTCCGTAGGACCCGTCACCGACTACAGCGCGACTATCACTCATTGGCAGCGCAATCGGACTGCAAACTACAGGGGTGGTAATACCGGCGAGGCCGAGCGACCGAGTGCAAGCTACATTGTGGATGTGAGCATTCAGAGCCCCTTGATTTGAAAGTGTTTGAAACTGATGATCCCTCAAGATGATCCCGCCGGCAGGCCGACCAACATCTGCTGCCGACACAATCCCAATCAAGCATTTGCACTCGTCCTTGAACAAGATCAAGCACCCGATCAATGTGGTGAGATGGACGCCAGAAGGCCGGCGGCTTCTGACAGCATCAACAAGCGGCGAGTTTACGCTCTGGAACGGCACAGGCTTCAACTTCGAGACCATAATGCAGGCCCACGACTCGGCCATCCGAGCCCTGGAGTATTCTCATAGTGACGACTGGTTGATATCCGGCGACCACGATGGCCAGATAAAGTACTGGCAGCCCAACTTTAACAATGTGCAGAGCATAAACGCGCACAACGACCCAATCCGAGACCTTGCCTTCAGCCCCAACGACTCCAAGTTTGTGAGTGCCTCGGACGACTCGACGCTCGAGGTCTTTGACTTTGCACTGGGCCAGATGGAGTCCAAGTTGGAGGGCCATGGATGGGATGCCAAGTCTGTCGATTGGCATCCTACCAAGGGCCTTCTCGTCTCCGGGTCCAAGGACCATCTGGTCAAGCTTTGGGACCCTCGAACCAGCCGCTGCCTGACGACCCTTCACGGCCATAAGAGCACCATCACGAAAGTCACGTTTGAAAAGGTGCGTGGCATGTGTCTAGCAACCTCGGCACGGGACCAGACTGCGCGTGTCTTTGACTTGAGAATGATGCGCGACATCTGCCTGCTCAAGGGGCATGAGAAGGACATCTCTACTCTTACTTTCCATCCCATTCACTCGAATCTGCTTACCACGGGCGGCATGGACGGCTCCCTGTTTCACTACCTGCTCGATACTCCTAACCCACCCCCTGGCCAGGCTCTCACAGTTGCACCATACGACAGCATGGACCCCACAACAACACCGGCTCAGTCGGTTTGGCCATCACACAGGTTACCGTTCGCTCACGACTACGCGATTTGGTCTCTCGATTGGCACCCTCTGGGCCACATTCTTGCGACGGGGTCCAACGACAGGATAACCCGCTTCTGGACGCGCGCTAGACCAGGTGAAACCGATGTCATTCAAGACCGCTATCACATCGGTGAAGCGGCGGCAGAGGCTCAGGGAACTTGGGACCGTCGGGGTAACCGTCGGCAGCGGCAGGAAGAGGAGCAGCAAGAGATGGAGGATGAGTTGGACGCCCTCGTCGACCAAGACGCACCCAGGCTGGCCACCTCGGGCTTGCCTGGCATTCCTGGACTTCCGCTGGGTGGAGGCATTGTGCCGGGCTTGGGTGGTGCTCCACCACCGCCACCTCTTATACCCGGAGTCGGCGCTCCTGGTGCGGCTCCGCCGCTTCTTCCATTTCCTCTCCCCGGGCTCATCGGTGCACCGCCACCACCACCTCTGCCGGGCTTGGATCCAAACAACCCGCCCGACCCGGCCCATCTTTTCGAGCTGATGAAGAAAGCAGGTGTGCCACTCCCGCCACCAGGCGCGCTGCCGCCTGGACTTCTCCCGACGCCGGGCAACTTTCCCATGCCTGTCCCGCGGCCCCTCATGAGCTCCATAGACAGCGAGAAGGCCGAAGCGGCGAGACGACGAGCTCCGCTACCTAGTCAGGAGGAAAGTCTACGACAAGAGCAGCGACATGGAAAGTATACCAGAGCTAGATAGCACCTATGCTGCAATGGAGCGTAATTGCATGGAGCAACGGCGTTTGAGGCGCTGGAACACATTGGGAGATCCTTTGAGAGAGACGTTATTGCTGTAGCGTCACAAGCATCGCTCGTCAGGCTTCCCGGAGAATAAATCATCGGATAGCAAGGGGGTTGGATGCAAGAGTATTACTATATCTGAAGCGGGTGCTAATGTAAATGTTATTCAGTAGCAGCCGGTGGACAGTCTGAGCGTTCAGTGACTGCGTCATGCATGCTTGCGCTTTGATCTACGCGGTGATATGCGAACGGAATTGGAAAAGACACCCTCGCCCCAGACGTCTATAAATGCACAATTATGAGGCCGTTAGATTGAAACGCATGACACCCAAACGATTCGGCCTCCCTTTCGACCGCACTTGTCAGCCAATACTGGTGCTATGACCTGGGCGGTGAGATGGCTCCCTTCTGGCCCTTGCCAAACGCCTTCTGTCGGTCCGCATATTCCCTAATGACGAGTGCGCACGTCGTGTCGGCGCACAGCCTCTTTCTCCGCTGCACGGGCAGCTTGGTGGCGAACTCGAGGCCGCTCGCACGCTCGACGGCCTCGACGGGGACCTCAAAGTCGGTGATGGGCTTCTCGTTGGGGATGGGGGCGTTGGGGAGGACGAAAGCACCGATGGAGACGTTGCCGCCGGTCGTGCCGTCCTCGGCGAAGATGACCTTGTAAAAATGCGTGGGGACGGCGACGGAGGGTGGGTTGCCAATCATCTCGTACTTGGTGTACCATTTGTTGTCGATGGGGTCCTTTCGGGGCAGATAGAGCGGCCCGGTAACGATGCGGACGGAGGGATACTGCACTGTGAGACGGCGGCAAAAGTCCTCAAAGTGCGCCCAATAGTCGCGGTTGAAGCCTTCGCCAACCTGGGGACACATGTTGGAGAGATAAAAGGTGTCGTTCATGGCTTGTTGCGACCACTTGGCATCAGCAGCGGGGACCTGGTGGCCGCGGTCGTAGCCGCTGCGAAAGTAGTCCTTGAGCTGGGCACGGAACTTGGCGGGCACGGCGTCGTCCTCGAGGAACACACTGTGCTTGCGGTCGCCTCCACGGATAGCAAGCGAGGCGGGCGTGATGTGCTCGACCACCCAGTGCGGGTTGCGCGTGCGTCGGTCGTAGCTGGATATCAGGGCCGTGCGGCTCGCGACGTCTGATATGGGGCCCGGGAAGCCGTACTCGAAGACGCCGGCAGGGTCGACAGGTCCCGCAAGAGGGACAGGGGCGAAGACTTGGGCGGGTGGAATGGCCAACGGGGAGGTGGCGGGCGTGGGCACGGGCGCCGTGATGGGTTTTGAAGTCGCGATCTGGACGTCAGGTTTCTTGGTGTCGGACGAGCGCAGCGAGTAGACGGCGGCGGTAACAGCAGCACCGCCTCCGGCGCCAAGAGCAGCAAACATGGCGAGCGTTGACTTGGACATGTTGGCGGCAGCGGCAGCGGCGTGCGGGCTCGCGCGGGGCATTTATGTACGAGCAGGACGAGGACGGGAGGAAGAGATGGATGTCAGGCGATGGCCGCGCTTTGGTGGGGGGGCACGCACGCGCGCTGGTTCGCTGCTCACGAGGGGGTGTGGCGGGATGGCGGCGAGCCCATGTGCGTGGTGCCGGCGTGTGGGTGTCGTGCGGAAGCGAGGCACATGGGACGTCGTGGTGAGCCTTGGTGTTGGAGTTGAGGGCGTGACCGTTTGACGACCCTGCAGGCGTGGCCGCCAGTGTCAGTGGGCCGAGCCGGGGCTTTGCCGTGGCGGGTTAGGCTGCGGATCAGGGGACCAGGGACAGCCCGTCTCCGCACGCACAGCGCCAGAATGCCCTTCTTCTTCTGCACCGATGGGTCCCGATCGATCAGTACGAACTTCACTCGTTTGCCGCCAAGCACCACGTTCTCACTCCCAAAGATGAGTGTGTCCTACTCCCGTGTACGACTGCTGGTCGCAAAAGATGAGAAAGACGAGAACCAGGATCGGAACTCGTAAGCGAGTCGTACTGCTTAGAGAACAGTCGCGACGGTCGGAGCGTTCCCGGTGCCAACGTCTTTGGTGAACAAACAGAGAGCGTGTATAGAAGTCCTCTACGCTAGGCGTCTGAGCCTGCTCCTTGAACCTGCAGTGAAAGCACGATGTGGAGTGATAACCCTTAGGCTTTCCGCCGACGTTGAAATATTATAAGGCAAGTCAAGACTGGCACGTCATCTTATCCATGTTCGAGATTTTGTTACAAAGTCCGACATTTCAGCCGCTAATATTAAGTCTGATCAAAGTCCTGATCAAAGTCTTTCGGGCAACGACGTCAGTTGCCACACGTCAACTGCTACAAGCCTCCCCAATGTACAAGCTCAGCTTGATGCACCCTTGTTCTCGAAGCCCATGTTTCTTGAAAAGCCACCGCAAGATTGCCTCAGAGGATGGCACCGACGAAGAAGGC
The DNA here is from genome assembly GCA_024340015.1 of Tolypocladium ovalisporum. Lineage (NCBI taxonomy): Eukaryota > Fungi > Ascomycota > Sordariomycetes > Hypocreales > Ophiocordycipitaceae > Tolypocladium > Tolypocladium ovalisporum. The sequence continues at coordinate 15,313 of JALHBZ010000120.1, forward strand.
ACAGAATAGAGACGCCACAGCGGCGGCGGCACCGAAAGGGACAGCAGGCTGAGCACCAGCACCACTAGCAGGGGCCGTTGGCGATACAGTGGCTCCGGAGCCGGTCGCACCGTTTGTCGTCGTGCCGGTTGAGTTGCCTGCGCTGGTCTTTAAATAAGTTGAGGCACCAGCAGGCGGGGTCGTAGGCTTCGGGACACCGGACGGGCAGTGCCAGTGGTCTTTGTGAGGCACACAGCTGTCCGAGGCAGTTGGGTGAGCGTCGGCGTTTGTGCTCTGAGCCAGGGTGGTCTTAGCTGGCTCATCGTGATCATGGTCATGGTCATGATCATCGTGAGAGCCCGTCGCTGTGGGATGGCAGTGCCCTGTCATTGATCAGTGAAGTGCCCTTGACGTCAGTCTCGCCCGCAAGGAGAAGACTTACAGTGGTCGCCATGCGGCTCGCAGGAGCCAGATGCTGTTGGCGAAGGGGGCAGCGTCTTGGTGGTTGTCACAGCTGCAGTTGGCTCCTGGGGCATGGCAACAGCCAGCACGGCCTGGCCGAGCAGGCAGAAAGAGAACCAAGCCTTGGGATACATGTTGACTGGCGACGGAGACTTTGACAAGCGTTGGGCGGAAGGTAATGCTACCTTGCGAGAGGAGTATGGAGCCTGGCCGCTTATATACCTCTGGTCATAGACGGGTGAGAGGCCGTAGGCGACGATGTGCCCTTCGCGACCTCGTATCCACAAGCGAGCATCCTGGACGCAGCCTATTGACCGGTGGATCGAGAAGATCGACCGATTCTGGGCACGTGCATGTGCCAAGGAACGGCTGGTGAGAACCTCTTTGGTCTCTTGCCTGTGCACAAACTCACTCGGCGATGACATATTGAAGTTCGTTGCTCCATAGATGAACATTGGCAGTTTTTGGTGACGACGTGCTAGGGACTTGAATGGCACCAATCTGTACATTTACCAGCGTCTCAAATCTACCATTCGACACTTATTGACCAATCTTGAGATGGGATGACACTCTGCCGTACGCTCGCCGAGCTGGGCAATGGCCGGTGCACGGCCGGCGCAAGGGACCCGCCATGCGTCAATTGATGAGTTCTCTTGCAGCATGCAACATGTCGTTGCCCTCGCCGAGTCAAGCTACCGGGCCCCGGCCAAGGCACTCGCGCTGCCAATCCCAAGGGCCGGCCAACGGAATAGTAAGCTTAAATCAAGGCCACGCCTAATGCAAGTAAGCGCCCGTTGGCGTCAAATGGCGCACACATGGCTGCAACCCACAGACGGTTGCATGGCGGACCGCCCTCAGAGGTACCTGCTCGTGGGCTCACTCTCCGAACCAGGGCCTTCATTGAGCTGTCACTAGTTCGCCATGCAAAGATATGGTCAAGTGTGGCTGAACAACGTGCGCTACTTATCATCGAGCAAGGACAAGTCCATGTCCTGTCCTGATGGATAGACCTCGCAGTCTTCACGTACACCCTCTGATGCGCAATTGCAAGCGTCTGTCCTCTTTCGTTGGGAACAGAAGTTGTTTGGGTGAGCTTCGACGGCTGCGCTGCCCTTGATACGTGTATATCCTTACGACTCTCTGCAAGACCTGTCGGCGCGTGGGCTGGGGGTCATGTCCCTAGTCCATCTGCAAACACAGTTTCACATTCGACTCTATTCTACGTCACAGTCACTTACAGCAGCAAATGATGTTGTCTTCGTACGTCTGCCATCCTTGAACAGCTTGAGTTGACAAGGGGTGAAGCAAATCCTCAATTCACAATGTCAAAACTGCGATTCCTGGACTGATCATCGGAGTGTCGAAGCCTCATGTTCCCATAATAGCACAAAGCTCCACCAGGACTACCCGGCAGAGTGTTGACCAGCCAACCGTTTGGCCCCTCTCTTATAATTGGCCACAAGACCGACATGAAAGCCATTTACTTCTTGACCCAAAGTAAGGCATCGGGGGGCTCACTACCGTAAGCAAAGACCAGCAAGAGAGCTTTAGCGCGCGTCTACGGAGTAACTGCTGAAGAGTCACGATGACAAGCAAGGGCAAAGTGGTTGGCACTGGTGCCGGCCAAAGGCTGTCACCGCAAATTTGGCGCCTGCAGTAATTCAAGTCGGAGCAAAATGAGGCGAGAGTAGACTTGGCCTCTGTGTCGCTTTTATTGCGCAAGCCTTCAATACCCTGTCGTTCGAGGACTCGGAATACCCTGATGGCCAGCCAGCCTAGATGCACTGCCACGGCCCAGGGCAGGCGGGGTCGAGGTCACGATGTTACGGGAACCCTGATGTCCGCACTCGCGAGCTGCAAAGGTGCCGCCAAGACTCGCGGGCTGAGCTACTTTGCGTCCGTCTGTAGCCTTGAGGTGCGTGGGATTTTTGCATGATACGAGGAGCTGCGGGACCATGACCTGTGGCGGTGGTCGGACCGCCGGATGCATGTGCCAACAGTCTCGTGCGTACCGTTGCTGACCCGAGAACAATCGCTCTGAGAGTGCGGAAGACTTTGGCCCTCTTCTTTGACGACATCTCCGCCATTCGCCTCTGCTCTTGTGCCAGAATGATCTTCCGAGAGAAGCGACGGTTGGCGATGGCCACCCGTCCCATGCTCGACCGAAATGGCACGCATGCACCAGCTGGATCAATACATCGAACGACTTGCCTCTTCTGCAGTACTCGTATAAAGTGATGCATGCAGCCGAGGCGATAGTGGGTTTTCGGGGAGACGGGCCGGAGTCGTGCGTTGCCCTCCATGTCTGTCGGATGAGGCCGAGGCCGAGGCGGCAGGACGAGCCTTCATGGCAGCATCGACGGAGGAGAAAGCTGCATCGGAAACGAGAATCAAGGTTTACTCCAGAGCCGACAGAAACGCCCGACAGCTGCAGCGCAGCGTCGGTAGCGGGCCAGGTTGATGTTCGCAGTGCGCGGCGAATCGAGGCTCTGGCAATGAACCTCTGTTGCTGATCACGGACCTAGGATCTGAGAAGAGAACAGGCGCAGGATTCCAAAGGCTGACTTTAATCCACTCATGGAATTCCCTTTCTTGTCAATTGAACCAACGCGTCCATCTCAGCCACTCACCATGATATCGTCACCTTCTCTCAAGTATTGCGCGTCGGTCATGGGGACACCACCCTCACGCGCACAACAAGACTATCCATAGACAATGTGGCAGTCAACTCTTTGATGCAGTGCCACGGAGCAATCTGTCGGTTCGATGATTGCAATCTGTGCCACTCGCATCTCCTGAAGTACCTCAGTAGTGGCATTGTACGAGAGTGACGGAAGACGGTGTCGATGGGAAGCACTGCCTGAAGAAAGTCGATAAGGCAGGACGGCCTGATCAAGGTGCGGGTGAATCAAGGCACGTTTTTTCAATCATTCAGTATCTCCCCCTCCGCCGTGTAATCGGAACCGTCAACGTGGCTTTCCATGAACGTGCATCACTCAGCTGCTTTGGGAAGGAGCCAGGCGACTGACGGTTCTTTTGTCGCTCATTGCGGGCCCAAATGGTTTTGCCGTGTTATATTGAATTCAACGAGAATATCACAGACTCTATAATTGCGCCTTGCTTTCTTTCGCTTTCTTGAGGTATATATCCCAGGAATTAATATCGCTTATTTCACCTGAAATAATATGGAAGAGCTGTCCGAGTAGCAGCCATGCCCACTTCTACCATTGCCGCCAACTCAGAAGACACTGCTGCTCGAAATCATGACCAGTGCATCCGCGACCTCATCCGCTCCAACTTCGGTCGAGAAGTATATTCTCCAAAGGTCGCTTTCCGACGCCTCGAGCTAATAGTCCGACAGGTGGTCGAGATAGACCGCTTGACAGGTGGGATCAACACCTTTGTCTACCGCTTGACGATTGCTGCTGCAAACGGCTCGCAAGACCGGCAGCTCAAGGCCAGAGAACAGCATGGCGTGACCCCGTTGCCCGACGCCACCACTCGGCTCGTCATCCGCCTGTCAAACCCAGCTTCTGGGCTCAATGAAAGGATTCGTGTCCAAAATGAGGTCGCTATGATGATGTTAACTCGAGAAGCCTTGATGCCTCTAGACTCATCGCTTGTGCCTGTCTTGTATGGTTGGGCTTCTGGCGAGACAGGCAAAGGATGGACACTCTGCGAGCACATGACTGGCGAGCCCCTGGGCGAAAGGTTTGAAGCCCTTGCCGATGAAGCAAAAAGGTCTGTAATATCGCAAATTGCCCAGATATTCAAACACATGCAACAATTTCGCCTCCCAAGCTCGATCAAGGGCTACGGTGGCCTGGGGTTCGCTAGGGATGGAAGCATCGTCACGGGTCCGACAGTCATTGCTGGAGGAGGGCCCTCTCAGACGCACTCGGCATTGTACACCGAATATCTCCGTACCCAACGCGAACTTTCCGGGAAGTGCGACGTTGTACAAGGCTGGAGAGGGACAGATCTTCCAGGGCGCATTGAAAAGCTTGCAGAGGAGAAATTCGCAGGCATCTGTCAGTGGGAAAAGGACCTTCGACCTACGCTGGTTCATGGAGATTTCGGTAAGTGCTCGACTCCTCATAAGATATTCAAGCGAGTACTGAGTAGGGCCATATCATGTAGATGTCCATAACATGCTTTTTGACCCCGAGACAAATCGCATCACAGGCCTCATAGACTACGACTTTGGCCACATTGGCTCCCAAGCCGACGAGTATTTCTACTCTTTCTCTAGACTGGGCCACTTGGTGCTTCCAATTATCAAAAATGATGAGGACTTGGTCCTGCACAGGAGGTTTCTTCTTTACGGTGAGAATCACGAACAATTGGCCGACCGTCCAAGAGCGTCAGTGGACTGGACTGTCACGCTCATGGTAGACGAGGCTTTTGCCCAAGCGTGCGTAGAGCGCCCACGCCGATATTCCAGCCATGGACGAAATCTCAAATCGGTATTGGGTCACTCAGAGTATCAGTCCACCCATCTTCTTTCTAGAGCGAAGCCGCGAGGAAGACCCAGAGGTGTTGCAGAAGATGAAAGACGGGGAGCAAAAGGAGCTTGAGAATAGCCTCGAAGCTCTAGGATATTGAGGGGTTTTGGCGGCAGCTTCGTGTGCGCCCCTGCGTTATTATAAAGCATGAACTCCAGAGGCGCATATGCTGTCAGAGGTACTGCCAATGATGCCGGGGATGGACGCTTCTGCCATCTTTTTGCACGATGCGTACGGCCACGCATATTCTCAACTCTTTGGACCTCTATCACACTTTCTTATTAATCGCGTCGTTGTCAAGCACCAGAACCTCTTGTGATGTTGGCCAACGCTGGAACTTTCAAACCTCACACTCGGAGCCATTGAGATAATCAATATTGCCCATGAAACCCGCGGTCAATCGAAGCTCACCATGGAATAGACCAGGTATGATTGTGTTATACGGCGACGAATTCCGATCGAGTTAATGCCAATTCTCATCGACGCATGGGGCCTTCTGGAGCCTGCCAACCAGGTCGTGGGCACACCTAACTTCATCGACCGAATCCTACTGGGTTTGGATTCACCCAGGGTACCATTCGCGAGCTACTCCCACGCTATTCACTGGGTCGTAAGTATGGCCAAAACGCTTAAGAGCGGCGTCGGGGAAGGCACATGTTCCGTATCGCTGACATTTCATGTTCGCTTTGATGGGAGTATACTCGCTCGCACGAGCTGGCAATCCCGGGTTTGAATCCAGAGCCCTCTGGTACCATCGACTAAGGATATGGGGCTTCGTCAAGTCTGGGGGCGAGGGCAGATCGGGCCTTGTCTGGCGAGTCTCATGATAGAGAAGGCACCGAGGTTGTCACGAATCAGCTGAGTAGCGTAGTGTCTCGTCCCGAACAAGGAGAGCAACAACAAAGGTGGCAACATTGATGCAAACCCTACTCGGTGCCCATATGTGCAAGTTGACGCGTCTTGTGCCAAGCAACCTCTGCGCGATGCGGCGCTACTGTTGAGCAGCTGCATGGAGGAGTACTCATTACCTATATGGACGGCAGTCTGCTGCGGGCGCGTATGGCGGAAGGGGGGCATTCATAAACACGGGCGAGCGTGAGAACCCGGAGGGCCAGTCTTCTGACACCCCCGGAGCGTGCTTCGGTGACCGCCTTGGGGAGGCCTGGCCAAGTACATAAGCTGAAGGCAGCGCGGAGGCGTGGGCAACTAGGAGTCCCAATCTCACCATTTGCTGCTCTTTTCCTTTGATGCCCGACTGACACTGATTGCCTTGCAAACCAACTGCCGGCCCCGCCGTCGTGGTCCTGCCGCGTTGGTGATAGCGCCGGAGTATGAGCCTTCCCCACTACGTCGCGCCGTAACCTCGACTCTCCCGTACGGTTTCCTTGTTAGCGCTGGGCCAGCAAGGGACGTCACCACTGCGCGCGCTCCCCCTTGGGGATTTCCGCGCCAAGCAACCAAAAACTTTCCCACTCGCACCGGATTCTCCGTCTTCACCAAGGAAGCCACACCACTCTCCGACTCATGATACACCGCTCGAGTCCACTCCACTGAGAAGCTCCTGACCCCCCCAAAGGAGGAGGAGGAGTCGCCGGCCATGGAGCTGGTCGTGAGGGAGATCGACAATGACACCCGCGGGTGGATCATGTCCATCGTCAGCGGCATCGGTATGTACCAGCAGCCTTGCGCCCTCGCCTCGACACCTGTCCCACGCCCACTGTCTATTCATGCTGACGGGACTGTCGTCGTATAGCCTGCGTCTTGGGCGCTGCCATAATATGCGTCGACGTCGTGGTGCGCCTGTTTCCGGGCAAGCGAAACTTCCGCATCGAAGAGAGCAACGTCTTCTTGGCCTGCTCCCTAAGCCTCAGCTTCGGCGTCATGGTACGTTCCATTGCCTCTTCTTCCCTGTAAATGTTGTTACACGATGCATAAACTGACCCCGCCCAGCTCTTCTCGGCGCTGTACAGCATGCTCCCCGAATCCAAGGACTACCTCGAACAGGCCGGCTGGACCGACCAGGCCGCCGGCTTCTTGATGATGGCTTGCTTCATGGGTGGCTTCATCGGTATCCAGGCCATCTCGCGCTTCCTGCACCGATACATGCCCTCTCATGTTGTCGACTGCGACCATACCCACGATGACAACGCCACGCAAGATGGCTCTTCATGCAATCACAGCCGCAGGACCTCGAGGGTCAGCCGCGCCCGGAGACGCGTCTCGCGGCCCAGGTCCGCAAATGGGCACCCAAAGAAAGACTCGAATGCTCCCGAGGATGGGCCAAGCTACCGACCTGTCGAGTCGACCCCCTTGCTCGAGTCAGACCATAGCGACCCAACGAGACTGACCACGCGGCCCGGAGAAGAGATGTCTGAACGGCCAGTCAGCCCCATGGGGCCCGGCCGGAGCCGCGTGACGACGAGCGATTCTCGCCGGCCGTCCATGTATAATGTCCCGAAACGAGTCTTGTCCTTCGTCAAGGACACCAAGTGCAATTGTGGCGAGGGAGGCTCTTGTTACGGCTATACGGACCCCTGCGGCCAGGAGTGCTTCAAGCACCTGTCGACGCGGCCCTCCAACAGCTCTCGACACTTGACTCTGCTTCGTACCACCACGGGGCCCTTTTATCCCCATTCGGGGTCCGTGTTCCATGACGGCCACGATCACCCTCATGCCGATCCCTCAGAGCCTGTCAGCCCGCGCTTTCGCACCAGCCGGGCCACATCTCGCGAGCCCTTGGAGATCCCCGAGGAGGAGGATGAGGAGGATGGAAACGAGCGCGAGCGATCTTGTTCGCCCGTGGACGAGGTCGACCCGGAGGCCCAGCACCACCATCACGTCCCCACGAATGCCTTCCTCTCCATCGGCCTGCAGACATCCATCGCCATCGCCCTTCACAAGTTCCCCGAGGGCTTCATAACCTACGCCACCAATCACGCCAACCCCGCGCTCGGCTTCAACGTCTTCATGGCTCTCTTCGTCCACAACATCACCGAAGGCTTCGCCATGGCCCTCCCGCTCTACATGGCCCTCGGATCCCGCTGGCGCGCCATGACGTGGTCCGCCCTCCTCGGCGGCCTCTCCCAGCCCATGGGCGCTGCAATGGCCGCTCTGTGGTTCAAGCTCGCAAAACACACCCATCTGACGCCCAACTCGGTCGCCTACGCCTGTCTCTTCGCCGTCACCTCGGGCATCATGGTCAGCGTCGGGCTGCAGCTCTTCGTCGAGAGCCTGAGCCTCAACCACAACCGCAACTTGTGCATCTTCTTTGGCTTCCTGGGAATGTCCCTGCTGGGGCTAAGCAACGCCCTGTTTGCGGCACACTGAGTGAAACTTTTCTCTAAGACTCATGGCATACTCCTGTATGACTCTCCTCATGACACACTCCTGTATGACTCTCTTCATGACTCACTCCTGTATGACTCTCTTCATGACACAATTCTGTATGACTCTCCTGTATGACGGGAGGAGCTTATTCCACGTCATGACTCTTATATCGTCCCGGGTTAGACACGGCGAGGAGATTCTGCTTTGATTACACGGAGGCGCGAGTTGGCGGGTGCATTGCATTATCTTGCATCAAATTTATCGACTTGTATTACTCAGAACCGCAAGTTGGGCATGGGGCGCTGGCATTGGACTGTGGGCATACGGCAGTCAAGGAATGGGGCAACGACGTCATGCGATGTGTTCGGGATGCTGGTCAAGCTTCCCGTAATAATGAAAATGATGTGAATATTCTTAGAGGCTTCGTTTAGTGTCGCTCCAAACTTCAGTGTCTTTTTGTCTTGCGCCCTGATAATGTCTCCCGTTTTCTCGTCATCAATGTCGTGTCCTGGGCTTCCAGTCTTGGATAACGCCAGCCATGTAAGTCTAGTAATATGCACACCGGGGTATCTTATATCAACTCGCAATGGGATCAACTGCTCCTCTAAAACCGTCCCAGGGAGGGATCAATGTTGGAATTCAGCCCGCCAGACGAATCGCGTGCCAGCAGAAAAATGTTGGCCTCGTCCTCGAGCCAGTCGTCCCGCAGTGGCCCGTAGTCCATCTGCGCCGCAAAGATCTCATCCTGCGGCATGTCTGCCGGCCAGGCGGACTGAGCGTAGTCCTGCTCAAAAGCCGACGGCTCCGGCATGAGCGTCTGCGTCTGCACCAGGAAGGAGGCCGGGTCGGCGGCTGCCTCCTCGCGAGTAGGGTCGTGGTCTTTGCTGAGGTGTGTGTCGAGGTCAAAGTATCGAGTAAACGTCTCATCACATTGGGGGCACGCAATCGTGGCCTTGCCCTGGTGGGCTACGCCGGATATCTCGTCGATGAGATCCGTCGGGGAGGTCTCCAGCTTGGATAGCTTGGGGCGCTCCTGGCCGAGGTGAATGAAGCGGACGTGATCGTCGAGCCTGACTTTGGTGCTGAACTTGTCGCCGCAGCCCTGGTCGTTGGTCCAGCCCTCGTAGCCAGGACCAGACAGATCGACTTCGCCGCAGACGAAACGGAAGCCTTCGTGGGCGGTGCGGATGTGCGCCTTGAGGTTGGATCGCTTGGTGAACTTCTTGTCGCACCCATCGTGCGTGCAGGCGTGCGTCTTGCGGTCCTCGACCGTCTTGCCAGAGTGGTGCATCTCGACGTGTTGTTCCAGCTCCCATCTCGATGGAGACTTGTATTCACAGAACATGCAATTCTGGTGCTCGTGCTTCATATGCTGTTGCAAAAGCAAGTCCGTCGTGAAGCCGACTCGACGTTCTGTACCATCTTCGGTATTCGACAGGGTGCACTCGGCACACCAGAACTTGATCTCCCCATGCTCTTTTTCGCAATGTCGCCTCAGCGCCGGCTTAGAATCAAACTCCTTTTCGCAGCCTGGCTCCGAACAGTCGAAAGCCTTCTTATCCTCATGCTCCTTCCTGACATGTTTGTGCAGCGTTTCTTTCTTCCTGAAGCTCTGGCCACAGACCTGGCAGCGGAACCTGTCAGCGCCCTCGTGGACCGCCTGGTGGCGTTTCAGTCGCGTCCCGGTGACGAAACTCTTGCCGCAGCCGTCCCTCTGGCAGACATACTTGCGATCGTGGGTATGCACTGCCTTGATGTGTTGCTTGAGATGTTTGTCCTCGATGTAGTCCTTGTCACAGTCATCGTACGGGCACTTGAAGGGCCGCGAGTTTGTGTGTGAGTTGAGATGATCTCTCAGACGGGCGGGACGATTGAAAGTCTTGGGGCAGTCCGGCCAGGTGCACGCCAGGGTCTTGAGATCCGATGGGAACTTGGTTCGGGGCGTGGTAGCCGTGGTCATGGGAGAGTCAGCATCAGCCATTGAGCTTGGTGTTTGGGCCGATGTGAAGTCGTCATCGCCGTCGTCAATGTCTAGAGCTTCGTTAGAGAAAGCATCAGATCCACTTCGTTCTGGGCACGTACATGGGCTACCGGCGCCTTCGAAGTGCAATCGCTTCGATGACGAGGCCCCGAGCGGCTCCTCGGCGGCGCTTCGCTTGCTCATTGTGGTGCTAAGGCTCGCTGCCTTGTTGCGAAGTCTTCAACATTGCCTGCGAGATGCGGGACGGCGGCAGAACGGGTGGATTTTAAGGCGGTGACGGAAAAGTTTCTGGGGTTGGCGACGAAGGCCCGCCACTTAAGGCGCTTGTGGGTAGCCCCACCCACTTGGAGAGAGGCAGGGAGGATGGGAGGGCCCCGGCGAAGCTACGGCAAAACCTACAGTCTCACATCACCAACAACTTTTTTGCAGAGCTGCGCAGCAAGCACCGAGCCATCCAACACCACTCGCTGTCACCAACACCACTCGCTGTCACCAACACCACTCGCTGTCACCAACACCACTCGCTGTCACCAACACC
>JALHBZ010000122.1:9667-44640 GCA_024340015.1 Tolypocladium ovalisporum
GAAACAATTCTGCACCCAGACGTGTCTTCTTGGTCCGAGGGCATGCCCTTGACCCAAGCTGCCCAAACGCTGCACTTCACCGCCAGGGGGAGGCGTCTCATAAGCACGCAGCCTTCCGCCATCCCGTCGATCATGCCCAGTGGCTGGACCTGCTCCAAGCGCTGCTGCAGGAGCACTCGACGACGGCATCGCCCCCCTCGGACGGAGCGGTGCTCGCAGTGTACTCTTCAAGGTAACCTTGCTTGCTTATGGGTACCCGTTCGTGGGCAAGGGCACAATCCAGGCTTTCATCCCCGATCTCGAAGACGAGGCTGATGTCTATCGACGCTTGGATGATCTGCAGGATGTCCACGTGCCCGTGCTTCTCGACGCCGTCGATCTGCGATGCGCGGACAGAATATACTACTTCGACCACAGGGTGTACATAGTGCACTTGACATTCCTGGCGTGGGGTGGGAAGAGCCTGTGTGAGGCACCAGGGGCTGTGCATACCGTGGAGCATCAAGTCAAAGGCAGCTTGCGTGCTATGCATCAGCATGGTGTCGTCCACGACGATGTGCGAGCTGAGAACATTCTTCTCTGTCGGGAAACCAACGGGGTGATGATGATTGACTTCGAGCGGGCGGTGCTATTGGAGCCGCCACGACCTCCGCTCGCAAGGATGGCGCCGAACAAGCGTCTCTTGCCAGATGCACCTGGCGAGTGAAAGCGTCATAAATCGCGTCGGGTGACGAGATGCTTTTCCGAGGACACTCTCGTGGCGATTTATCTTTTCGTTTTCACGAAGATCTAGGTCGGGGATAGTTCTAATGACAACTACATTTGCCGTTGACGGCCCGAAAGATACGCTGCGACTCTTGTGTTGTCTCCTGGACTGTAGTAGAGTTCGTAGAATGGACCAACACAGATCGTGTCCGCGCTAAGAAAACAGTGTGTAGAGTTCGCAGACTATACTAGTGACTCGTACTTCACAGCTCGATCGCCCTGGGTTGACCCAAAGACGCCTTTCGGCCAGCTGATCGTCGCGAACGAGTGGGCGTGGCCGCCCTCGGTCTGCTTTGGTTGCTCCCGCGTACGGCAGCTTGTCTTGTACTGTCCGATCCGCGATTTGTAGCCTCAAGACCATCAGAGAGTGTGGTGTTCATTTGTTCGGGTTGTGGTTTGCTCCGCTTGGCGACTGTGCGAGTTCGTGGGCTGATGGTACGCATGGTAGGGTCTGTATCACCTCCTCGGGAACTGATTAGAATCTTGATGACGACGTCCCACGGCGGCGCTTCGCAACAGCATCTTGCCACCGGAGCAAAATGAGACCAACCTGCGTCGTCCGGCCTCATAATAGCGAACGGTCCGGGCCGCCTTGCCAGGCCGCTATCGGCAACGAGCTGCACATTTGTTGGACACAAGGGGGACGCGGCATTGTCAACATTGCGGCCGTTGGTGCTGTGGAAGTAAAGTGAAGCGAGCGAGTAGCGGTGTACTGCATACTCTTGATTCAACTAGGGTCTTTGCGAGTTCCAAGCTGGGTCGACCGAGCGAGTCTCTAGGTTTCTGGCGCTGCCGAGCAACAGAGTGCGGGCGGACGTGGTCTCTGCGAGGGTGGCAACTTTGTCTAGAATGTCGACGGGGCTGTCTGCTGCGGCTTTCCGCACGTCGCCTACCCTGGCTGTTTTGCTCTTGAGTACTATTTCCTTGAACACCATTATTGGGTCTAATTGGACCTCCATGTATGCGGAGCTGTGACATGGACCTGGGCTGAAACGTGGATAACGGGCAGCGAATGCTGATGAAGCCAGGATCACTGCTTTCGGAGGAGGCGCTATATTGGGAAACGGTCGGAACCGGCTGTTACGCCAAGGAGGCCGGGGCAAGAACGCCAATGGCGGCTCGAACCGCGAGTAGTCGGCGCCAGAGCTTCTGCAGGCTCCACCCGAGGGCCTTCGCCAGAATTGAGTTCACAATACGAACTAGGATTGGAAAAAGCCAGAACCATGGTGGCAACTCATGCATACAACCCACAGATCAGCTAGCCCCAAACCCCCAACTGGCTCTACGGGTTGATAGATGGCAACTTAAATGTCTCGTCTGTCCCGGGCAGAGGGCTGGAAGTGATCTGTAACTGGATGGTGGGATGTACTGTACGGCGGGACGGGGCCACAGAGAGGCCCGTCCGGAAGCCGAATTGGGCTGTTTCTCAACACGCCCCCTGCCCATCAATTTGGCCAAAGGAACGCTACGGTGAGATCCAGAGGTTGATTCAGCGCTTTCCTGCTTTCATACGACTAGCACGGGGCAGAAGGTTGCATGACAAGAATGGGTAATTGTCAATCAGCCATTCTTGGTTGACACGGGGTCTGTTGTGGAGTTCGTTGGTCTGTGGACCACTTCAGCGCTACCAGAAAAAAGGTTCGGCCCCAATGAGTACTCTTTCCGCCGTGCTGAGCGCCGACGTCTACGAGGCTGCAAGCTGCGCGACTGTCCGACACTGTACATCTGCGGCACCGACGAGTACGGCACCGTCACCGAGACCAAGGCCCTCGAGACGGGCCAGACGCCCCAGGCGCTGTGCGACGATTTCCACGCCAAGCACGAGGAGGTGTAGGACTGGTTCGAGATTGGCTATGGAACTGCTATACTCTGATCGATTCAACAGCTTCTGAAAGGTGTCAGGGACGAAAGTATCATTAATACACTTGGGCTTGAGGTATACGAGGCAATTGTGGCAAGTCGGATGCGCGGGAGGGAATTTAGAAGAAGGGAGAAAAGACGCAACGGAGTGTGTGCCCCTGATATTCACCAGCAAATCCGGCGAAGCGGCATATATGAACGTCTGTCTGGACTTGGAAGGGGGTCTTCGGATCAGGGACAAGTTATACCGCTGAAATACAGTACCACCAGAGTGTGCAATGCTGTCAACCTTCTTAAACCTTTCCTTCAAAGAAATAAAGCTCTGTTCCATCATGCACCACCCCCTCCGTCGCACTTGCTGTACATCATGATGGTTTGTTTATTTCCTTGACCATCCTTTTTTAACAACAGAAATGTTGCATTGCTCCCAGTAGACACTTTGACCTCTTCCATATACCCATAGTGGAGTGTTCGGTGTCTCCGGAAATATCTTCGTCGAGCGGAGGGGTAGAGGTTGAAATGCCTGGGGCACGGCAGACAAGCCGTCAACGAAGTTTGAGCTTGCTTACCATCAAGGAGACTTTTGGTCTCGGCGAAAGTCAGTTGTAGTCATTCATATGCGTCCCGCCGGCTCGTTAATCGTGACGCTTGCTCTCGGACACCCGGTGAGCAGATATATTGGCGTAAAAGAGGATCAAGAGGGTCGGCACGTCAGAATCTGCGGCTTGCGGCAATGCTGGCGACTGAGTGTGCCAATATTGGCCAGGCCCGCGTTGTCAGGCACCCAGATCAACGGACCTGACGCGACCATCTGAACGAGCTCGACATCTAGCCGCGCCCCAAAATGCTTAGAAGTGCAAAGGAAGTCGTTTGAATAACTGCATTTTGAATACGCTCTACACATCGCGCCGGTCCCTGAAAATCTTTTGTATAGTACCAAGGTGTGGTGGATGACTAATCCGTGGCTCTGACCCGAAGGGCACGCTCGTTGTTGACATCACTTTGCGGCGCCCGATCGCTCCCGACATCGCCAGCAACCCACAGCCTTACCTTCGCTGTTGAAAGTCTCTTCACCTCTTTCTGCCCGCCGTATGCGCTCCCAGCATCATCGGCTGACGACGATCACCTGACTCATCTGGATCCGGTCTCCCTTCAAATCAGGTCTCTCGCCCGCCAGGACTGGAGCGTCTAGCTTGACCAAACGGGCCCTGGTCTTGACCAGTGCGACGAGTCAGGCTAATATCGTCGCCTGACCGAACGCATCGTTTGCTTTCGCTAGCATGACGATGGACGATATTGAAGAGCTACGACGAAGGGTCCGAGAGGCGGAGAGTCGTGCCGAAGAGGAGCAACGCCAACGCAAAGAGGAACAACGCCAACGCAAAGAGGAACAACGGCGACGCGAAGAGGCTGAGGGTCGCGCATTGGAGGACCAACGCCGACGCGAAGCCGCCGAAGAACTTGCCGCAGCGTCGCGGCCACAGACGCTTCAGCAATATCTCGAGACCTGTCATTCGCTCCATCTTGCTATTCAGGTAGTAACTGACCGGTCTTTGACTACGCAAGGCGAGACTACCAATCCGGCCGGCCAAATTTTCCCTCGACAAATTATCCCCTGGGACGACTTTGCAACGAGACAAGAGGAGATCTGGAACGACCTTTCGACCGGCGACTTATTTTGCATGCCCGCATTCCCTTCTCAGCATCAAATGAAATACGTGAAGTCGTTGCTCAAGCCCATTAGCAGTGAGCTTGGGCTCCGGGACTTCGAGCGTGACGTCGTCGAAAACGCGGTTCAGAAGTTGGTTGACCGTGCATACACGGATCCGCTGCTGCGAAGTAGTCTCGACCTCCAGGGGACTGTGACGTTCGAGAGCCATACGAATCTCGGTACGACCGACGACCCAATATCCGAGCCCTTGGAGCACATGTCTCTTGGCACAGGTAGCGCCGGTCCCACAGAGTCGGCGTCTGGCCCGAAGCCGCCGCCGGCTCTCAAGGCCCGTCGCAGAGCGAGGGGCAAAGGCAATCGGGCGGACCAGTTCTGTATATACAGGACCTCGGACGGCCAGAAGGTCCCAGCGCTCGCTATCGAATACAAGGCACCGCACAAGCTGAGCGTCGACGAGGTCATCACAGGTCTTGAGTCGGAAGTTCAGCCGGAACGTGACGTGATCAACAAGGATGGTCAGGGCTTCGCCTTCACGGCCAGGCGACTCACCGCGGCCGTCGTCACCCAGCTATTCTCTTATATGATCGGCAAGGGCATCCAGTACGGCTATCTGTGCACGGGGCAGGCACGAGCCTTCCTTCACATCCCAGACGATCCTTCCATAGTCTATGTCTCGGTATGTGTACCGAACCTGGACGTAATGGATGATGACGACGAGACGAGACTGCATCGCACGGCCGTCGCGCAGGTTTTCGCCTTCATTCTTCAGGCTCTCCGCGCGAAACCCCCGCCTGAGTCATGGCATGACGAGGCCGAGAGGCTCGGTACTTGGGCTGTCGAGTACGACGATGTTCTGAGAAATATACCCGCGACGGAGCGCAAGCGCAAGGAACCTCGCGCCTCTCCCTATAGGCCCCAGCGTTGGAAGGGCTTTAAGAGATCGCCAATTCGGACCCGCTCCCGCTGCCAGCAGCCGGACCCTGGTGTTGGACAGTCAGAGGAAGACGACGAGCCTCCTTCCCCTACTCCTAATACATCTCGCACTGGCGGGAAAGCGGTTTCGTTAAGGGGAACGGGCTCGGGTGGTGGTGGGAAACAAGGACAACACCGAGGCAAGCAGCAGCAGTCAGGCCCAGCGACGAAGCCGGATATACAAAGCCGGCCATTTTGTACTCAAAATTGTCTCCTGGGATTAGCATATGGCGGGCCTATGGACGATAACTGCCCTAACGCAGACCATCACAGGCCGGGGCACATCGACCGACTCGAGTTCCTCCGACTCATCCGAGACCAGCTTGCCACGGACCGCGGCCGCGATGCGGATTGCGTGTCACTCTATGTATCCGGGGCGCGCGGGTCACTCTTCAAGGTGCGGCTGTCATCTCACGGCTATACGCTCGTTGCCAAGGGTGTAGAGAGTCTCGATTTTGCCTGCCTGCAGCACGAGAACGAGATGTACGACCGACTACGGCCTATCCAGGGGAAACACATCCCTGTTTGTCTCGGCAGTATAAACTTGGTGCGGCCGTGCCACTCTGACGGTGGTGTTTACGTGCACTTCATGTTTCTCAGCTGGGCGGGACAACCACTGTTTGACTGTGCTGACCTGGCCTTCAAAGCGGGCATTGACTACGCCGTCAGCACAATACTCAAGGCAGTGCACAAATTGCGCGTTCTTCACCGTGACGCGGAGCCACGCAACATCCTATACAATACAGATACTGGGAAGCTCATGCTTGTGGATTTCGAGCGTGCCGAGCTCCGCGGTCGCCAGCCTCTCGGCTTGATAGTCCCTAACGTCCAGAACCGGAAGAGGAAGCGGGGGATATTACAGAAACAAAAGAAGGACGACTTTGCGAGAGAGCTGGATTTTGCTTTGGAGAGCGTTCCAGGTGTGCTGCGAGCTTGACCAGTCCGGCAGTCGTCTGTTAGGCAGAGAACATTGATCGCAAGGTCGCTCGACAGTGGCAAAGCATGGCAACACCAGGGAACGTGCACCCGTGCATGGTGGTCCACGTGCATGAGTCAGCAAACTCGGACTGGAGAATCTCAAGATGCCGAACAAGACAACAGGACAGTAAGCGCGCGGTTACCAGTCACGCGCA
Source organism: Tolypocladium ovalisporum (assembly GCA_024340015.1). Classification (NCBI taxonomy): domain Eukaryota; kingdom Fungi; phylum Ascomycota; class Sordariomycetes; order Hypocreales; family Ophiocordycipitaceae; genus Tolypocladium; species Tolypocladium ovalisporum. Next base: position 16,070 of record JALHBZ010000122.1, read on the forward strand.
CGTCTTGCCCCTCTTTTTTTAAGTTGAAAATAAACGTGGTTCCCAGTAACCACCATCCATGAACAGAGGAAACGTCCAACGGTAGTTGCAGTCAAATGCCAGTAACGACCGACTAAGGCGTATCAGAGGGTGCCAGTAACCGCGCACGGTATCCAAAAGCTGCCAGTAACCACCAGGGCGCAGGTGACAGTAAACAACGAGGTACAGTTGCTGGTATCCAGGAGCTACCGGCAGCAGCCAAGGTCAAGTTACTAGTCATCCCTAGTAAGTCAATGCATAAACCAAGTGTAATCCGTACGGCGTAGTAGATTTGGTTTTCCAGCCACTAGACAGGGGGTAGACTTGGATCTTTGGAGCCAACTAGATACACCGGAACGAACCATCTGTCTCGGGCCGCGCTCATCGCGACGCGAAGCCGGTCGCGTCAATTGAACTAGCAACTGCCTTGCGGCCTCGTTACTGCTAGTCGCCGCGCCTTGCTGCTAAAAGTGGACAGTATGGATCCATCCGTTCATCTACCGAGATACTGTATCGTGATATGTAAGACGTGTGGACTTGGCTGAGTCACCGACGGAGTAGCAAGCCATCTACAGTAACGGCACCTCGATTTGGCCGTATCGGAACGGCGCGCCGTAGCGACAAGCTTAGTCGTGTCGTCGGCGACGCGCAACCTCTGATCGTGAGCGCACTCGTACTGTATACTATATGCACATGATCATGATAACGGCGGCTCCACCGTATAATCCGATTCGTGGCGACTGCCAAAGCAGTAGACCTGCCAAGCGACCTCGATTGCGACCGTCGCTAGCGGCGAGCACATCGCGGACGCCGTCCCCTAAAGAGCGTGAGCGGCTGCTGGCTTTTGGGTTGCACTACAACGAACCGGGACCGGCATTTTTCTGCATTCAATGCGACCTTTTGAAGATACCGAGAGACACGCGTGTGTTCATATACAACGCCGAACTGGCTCAAGTTACAGTGGAGCGAGCATAGTGAACCGTGCTTTCCACGTGCTGGCGTGCCTAACATCACGGCAATGGTCCAAGAACTTAGGGACGAGGTGGCTGACGTTTTGATATTATTGAGCTGCGGTGACAGATACGCTGGCCGGGTGGAGGGCAAGTAAGGTATGTGCTCGGAGTGGAGGATTGCTACCCCGTTGATTCCAGGGAGGTGAACCCCCACCTGGATCAGTCAAAAGATATCAACAAGGAAGGCTGCACCCAAGCTGAGGTCTTTCTGTCGGTGCCAATTGTGCGTGGCCTAGCAGTGAACAGCGAGCATGGCTGGGTTGTGGAGACCAAACAAACTTCGGGAAGGTTTGGCGCGTTTCGCAACACGATTGTCGGTCTCGTTCCATGGAGCCGATGCCCGCCTCCTTGGTGGTCCCAACGGGTATCGACAACACGCTGACTGTCTCCGGACGCGCATCTGCTCCATTTTCGCCGTGACTACGACAACGTAGTGCGTCCACCCATCGGTGGGGACGCAGCGCGAGCGCAAGGGTGAATTATTCGTAACGACATGTGATGAATGCAGTCTCACGTCAAACCCTGTCCGTTCGGCTTATATGGGTAGCACCACTGTTACTGGGCTCGAGGCGTCTAGCCACGAGAGTGCGAGACTGGCCTAGGGCGAGTAAAGGTACAAGCCTCTCGAGGATCGCCAATGTCGCCTGGTGATTGAAGCTTCGATGCCAGCAATCACAGCGAGGCGCTATCAATGGCGACCACGCCCGAAGTACCCAGTGAGCCTGCTCTCAAATTGTGCGCAGGGTACTTGCTGGGGCCTATCCTAGACCTTGTCGCAAGTACAAGTGTCAGGCAACCTTGGAATGGGGCACGCTCCAAAGCACATTGTTTTATTGTGAGTCACCCATGTCACTCCCCTCCCTCGGAGCCATAACCCATTCCATCAACCTACCAGAAATGTTTGGCATGCTTGCGGCATTGCAAGAACGAGTTAATTCTTTCGTGCTTGTCGCTCTGCGAAAGTCTCGCTAGGAATCGAATCATCCGGAAAGCTACGCGGTCTGTGGCTGAAGCCTTTGTTGACCATCGTGCCACGAATATGACCATTTTATAGTTTTATTACAGTTCACAGAAACGTTCCTATAGGGACATCCGATCTGGTACGCGTCTCGGGTGCAGAGCTCTTGCCCACGTGGGAGGGAATGTCAGTCAGACTCTCCAAGACGGACGATTCTTCGGAGCTTTGATCACGCACGACCACAAGCAGGGAAAAGGGAGACATTTTCCGATGTGGTTTTCACGTAATTGGTGGATTTAACGGAGTGGCCAGCACTGGTGAGTAGGCTCGAATGTTCATCATCGTGTTTCAGCAAACATTGTTGATATCCCCGTCGCTGCACCTTACGAATGTTTGCCAGGAGCCGGCGATGTAGAGCCCCTCGCCCTTAGCAATTCGAGAACATACGTCGAACAGATACGGTAGTGCAAAGCCGCATCGTATTGTACGCCGTGGAGGAGTGGTGAGGAAGGGTGGTGAGCAAAATTCCTCAAGCGATACTTGACCTTGACCAATGCATTCCGCCCCATCAGGCCCATCGCCCAGATGCAAAGCAAGCATCGACCTTTTCGTACCCTAGAGGTCTCGTTCCGAAAGATACTACAGCATGCTAATATCTGGATACAAACCCGCCCACACCCCCACGCAACCTCCCTCCGACCAAGGTCGGTAAGATGGCTCCGCCCTGATTAGGAATGCCGTTCGCGATGATTGGTGTTGACCGCTGATTGGACTTTTCGGCACATAGTCCGTTTTCGGTGTGGCTTGAGAGGCTCGCCTTCAGGAGATTTCGTTTTCGAACGTAGGCCACCCGTCACAAACCCCCTAATTGATCGGCTGCAGGGTGCTTGCTTTAAATTCCAGCAACACTCTACGAGAACTTTCCGGTTTCGTCAGGGCGGCCGTCTATAAAATGGTCTCGAGTCTTCGCTATCGTCCACGTACGAAGAGTAAACAACCCACAGGCTGTATGCCTTGAGTCGACAGGTTACTACTTGCAATATGGATGCGGAAGTATACAACGCCTTGAAGGGTGTGTTCAAAGGAAAACAAGCAAAGCAAAAGAAATCTAAGATCCGGGAAGTCATCAGTCAACTTTCTCGGGACGGACAACTATCGACATTAATTCAGTCACACAGTCTCGAAGATGTTTGCAGTAGCGCGCAAAGGCTTCTGGTCGACCAGATCTTCGGCTCCGCAAAAAAGGCAGAGGCACGCTTCGCTAAGACTCCCATAGTGCCGCTTCCGGCGACACAAACCATCGCCTTTGAGCCGGCTGTTCTAGCGGCCGCTGCACCCAATAAGCCCGCTGTACTCAACCTTAATTCGGGCAGTTCAGAAGACGGAGGCAGCCAAAACTGCGCGACTGTGACTGATAGGTGCGATGTCCGGCTTCAGGATGACCAGTGGCTGATGTCAATGATCAGAACCAACCGCAACAGGTTCGAAGCCAGTCGAAGCACAGTTGGAAAAGAAGGCAACATCAGGGCCCGTGCAACCACGGACCAAGCTTTCCACAGTGATGCTGAAGATACAGTACCTTATGAGGTGCAACACGACCTGTTGAATCATACACGGCGTCTCCTGGAGAGCGCCTGTTTTGACGTTGCTCAAGGTTCTTCACCGTCAATGTTGGACGAAGATGCGTGGGACTGCCCAGCGGCAATTGAGCTCAACCTTTTTTTCAAGCGGCTGGGTGAACGCAAGCAAAAAGAGCCGAAAACCCTAACGACGACCACACAGCCGCTTGCGAGAACCCTCCTGTCTACAATCTCTGATATCCGACATAACGCCGTTCATCGTCATCGGCTCAGTGCCAATGACATAGATAAGATGTTCGAGAATAGTTTTCAGTTTCTAAACCGCTGTCGACGATAAGCGCGCCGCGCGGCTGGAACATATGTGGCGAGACGTGCGTAGCACTCTGCTGCAATTGGACAGTGACGAACGGAGCGTGAACTCAGCCCTCAAGATCAAACAAGAGGGAATAAAGGCTCGCAGGGTGGATTGAAGCGTCTGAAAGATGCAGCTCTGCGGTATGCATCGATAATGCTCTCAACAGTGCCAGTTCCACCGCAGTAGCGAGCAGATGGGACAGGCGCCTCGGCGGAGAGCTTGTTGCAGCCGTGATGGCCTGCCGCATCCTGATAAATGTCCCGGCAGTATGGAATGGGTTTAGGGCGGGTGCCAGATTCCTGGTAACCGGGGTCACAGCGGTATTCCTGTTTATCTCGAGGCATCTACTATGAGAGCCGTTTTATGGCAACGTCCCGAATGCACTTCGAGTCGTCAAGTCGTCGCATAACGCAAATGCTTGGTCCGGCCAGATCGAATTGCTTTCCCACAACTCACAAAGTATGAGCGGGTCAGCGAATCAATTAGCGTCGATTTAACATTGGCGAATGAGGAGATCAAAGACCAGAGTGTTCCTCTGAGCGTGAGACTTCTGCCTTGCGTCACCTTCTTACTGCCCGATAGTACTTCAACAGATATCTCGGTATTCGGTACAAGCTCTACACGTCGGTGAACAAGGAGCCCGGCGGGACGTTGACGACATGTATCTTGTTCATCGGTATGCGGCTCGCCGAGGAAAATTAGACGGTCATTTTCGCACGCGCGTCGCTAGCAGGCGGGCGAGCGTAAAGGCGGCGCACCCTTGGTTAGCAGGCGGGTGCATGGGCTCTAGCGAGCATCGGCTTTCGGCGTCCCGAATCAGGTCATACCGCAGAGGCACCATCTTTATGAAGTCATCGCCACCGCTCGTAGGCAGAGTTGCTGCTGATTGTCTACTTGGACGAGCTGTCTGGCACTGACACCACGTCGCGACAGCGCAGAGTTAAGCGGAGGATCGAGAGTCCGGAGCGCAGCAATGTAGAGGCAACTGTCTGACGGCCCTATATGACGAAGCCTGCCCATGGCTTCGAGTGAAGGGAGAATGAAAGGCGGACCACCCTGCCGTGCGGGATCAACAGCGATAGACTTTATTGACCACTATGCGCTCTACTATCTCTCATCATATGTTCTGCGCGCTGCTTCAGTATCGCGAAGTAACTCCAAGCGAAGCCCATAGTCACCAAAAGCCACTTTGTCTTCCTTCTCTTGTACAGAGCTTGACCACACCTGCGTGTCCCACAAATAGGCATTCTCGCAGCACCTTAGATGCCACGCCCGGCTTTCCCGCCTCTCGAACTGAGTCTTTCGAACAGGGAACATGGTCCTTTGCCGACGCTGGCCATTCTTCTTCATCAATCTTCAGCAAAATGTCGTACACACCTGTTGCCATCGTCAAGGCAGCACAAAAGCGAAAATTGCGTTTCTCCAACAGCTTTTGTAGGTCTTCATACATCTCTGTGGGCATTATCAGGCTCGATGACACCCATCGGAGGAAAACCAGTAGCAACACAAGCAGCGCTGTTTCAAGGAGACACAAGCAGGATGAGCACAGCAGTCACCGCTTAGACAAGCTGCAGCCTTCACCTGACTGGGTGAGGAGGACAAGAAGGCTCCATGCCGACAGGTCTGTCCGTCTCAAACCCACACCGTTGGGACTCTAGTCGAATACTGACAGTTAGCAACCAGCAGCGGACCCCGACAGTGAAAAGGAGCCCTCGGCGTGCATGCACTCGCTCAGTTTAAGAACATTGAATTGCTCTCGCAAACACAGTTGAAATGTGATCCGTGTTCCGCGCATCACTCCGTTTTGAACCAGCAAAGAACAATGAACTGACTCGCTCCCGTCCGTCGCAGCCTGTACCGAGGAAATTCAAGAGATGTGTGGCGTAAGATCAGTTCAACACTCTCGGTTGAATATGTGTGAAGGATAAACTCCGTATCTGCGGCCAAAACGAACTTTTTTAGGCAAAGAATAAGGCAAGTGAGAGTGCTCCAAACTCAAGTAGAAAAAACCCTCGTCTCTTTATGTGACCGCGTCACGTGGCTGCTTGAACAGTGCCTGCATACTAAGGTGATCCTAGCGATCCGGGGTGATCCGACTATCATTGGTTCGTCGTTCTGACCATTGATCCGTGCAGCCTGTAGTAGCGCTGCATAGCCGGCCCATCCCGTGGCCTGCTTGCCTGGGTCGTAATACCTAGTCGTCAAAAGACGCATGACCAAAGCACTCTATATCTCAAAACGATAGGCACGAGGGAATTTTGAAGCCACCCTCGTTCCCCTTCTTAGGAAGGCAGCAAGTCGCGGCCCGGTCCTCAATCGCAGGGTCCTAGAAAAGTAGGTTAGCCCGTCCATATCAATATAATTAAGGGGGGGTTGCGAACCTAGGGACGAATTTATTAGCTTTATCGTTTAGATGCTAACTATATCTAAGTATATACTCACAGTTCCCTCGGGGCAATCCGTGCCGTAGAAGATGATCCTAAGGCAAATGTCGCTGGGCTCCTGGGTGGCGGGAGCGGCCATAGTAGCGGGGGCGGCTATAGCGGCTCCGACAAAGACAGCGGCAAAAATAGCGACCAACTTCATCTTAATGCGATTTAGTAGTATTGGATTTAGTAGGAAGAAGCTATTAAATCGACTGATGTTCGGAGGGAGGAGTAGACTCGCCTCGGATGCCAACTTCTTTATACCTATATCTGACTCCTGCGACCATGGACCTGGCTAGGCTAGAACCATAAATATCGTAAGACGAAGCTACGGTAATAAATTATGCATTATATCGCTAAGCCATATCTTAGCAGCTTATATTAGCACTATTATATACTACCTAATATTACGCACGTCCGGTTTAGCTGCTTTGTCCGGGTGTGGGTCCAGCGGGGCCGCTACGACACGCCATAAGCCGCCCCTCTGACACCGTTCCACTGCAAGCCTCATGCAGGTCGGCTTGTCAGGCCTCGCTGCCGTCCCTTCTTCAACTTATCCACCCGTCTGCCGGGCAACCTCGATCGCCAATACTACGGAAAGAAACCATATGCTAACATCAGCGACGTACGCCGTGTAAAGGTGTCGTTCTTAGGGAAAGAACAAAAGCAAAAGGGATAAGCGAAGTCGTCGAGCCAGGTCATTTTGCACCCTAAAAAAGGCATCTGGCTATACTGACTTGGGCATGGTTCCGCGATAATGCACAACCTGTTCAACCGCGGAGATATCCTGTAACCTGATAATTCTGTCATCGAGTCTGGACATCGCCGCATCGAGGCGCTCTAAGGCCGCCGCTCGCGCTAAAGTACCAGGACTGTTTGTGCACGATGTGCCTTCCAGCGCCTCAAACGATAGGAACTGGGAGACAATATGCCTTTGGCATAGAGAGACCAAATTACATTCACAGGCACAGAAACGGGGCCGCGCGATAAGTAGACGATCTTACTTGATTTACTACTGTTTATACTCGCTAATATCTATCCCTCACAAGTCAGCTCAATACCCGTCCATTCACTGCCTATTGTTGTGGCAACTGGTGTCGCAATACTGGTGAATAGTAGTCAAAAAATTGGGCTTTGTTCCTTCACCATCACTCAACGCCTGGCCTATCTCGTCTCGAAGCTTCAAGGCATTATCACGGGACTCTTTTAGCGCCTTAATGCCAGCCTTTACTTCTGCGTCGCGAATAGCCTGATCGGCAAGTGCTTTTGCGTCGTCAACGGCCGATTGAGCTTTCCAAAACGCATCTTCAGCGGTGTTGAATTGCTGAGCAGCCTCGGCGAACTTGGCAGATACGCCTGCATCAGTCTCGTTCCATCCGCAAGGCCTTTTGTCGACCATCCGATGACAGCCCCATTTGCACATGCCAACGCAGTAAGCATGTTGCTCTTCAAGTTCCTCTTTTGTAGGCGGTGCTGCTATTGTCGAGGCTACACTAAGCCCAAGGATTGTAATGACGGTGGCGGCGGCTCTCATCTTTGCGCTAACAAGTTAGCGAATAAAGTGAAAAGAAGTATTGTTCGTACGTGGTATTTGAGACCTAATCTTCCGGGTGAAGGCGTGCGGCCTTTTATACTTCAGGATTCTCCAAGATGGTAGGTTGATTCAGTATCAAAAATTATAACTTGCTTTCTGGGCCTTCGTATTATCCTGTCCTTCCTGCCCTCCGTTGTGACGCTATTGCTACCTTGACATTCGATATTGTGGAGATAGTATCATCCTGATTGACGAGATCCATTTTGCCTCTATACGAAGGCCAAGTCCCAAGGTAGCTCGGATAGTAATGCTGAAAATTGCGGTATTTATGCTTAAGATTGCAGACAATCAAGATGCCGGTCTGTCAGGCAGGTTTTCGAGAGTAGTCAAACAAACCTAGCCACGGTCGAGGAAGACATAAGGTCGTGATCCACTACGTAGATATCCTGCGTGTGAATTAGCTAAGAGCTTCATTTGTCTTGGACAATCCTTTGTCATTGTTGTGGCAAAACGATAGATGTAGTGCCATACTACTAAGCCAGTTCGGACGGCTTTCCGAAGCGGCACTTCCCCTTCTGTATCGAGATGGCCGATTCACGCAATCGTTTCGACAGCTTCTTCGACTCGCACGACAAGATGCAACTTTGGCATGATCACCAGATCATGTTCTGCTAAGCTTTTCACGCAGGGCGGCAGTTGGTTGCCGAACGAAGGGAAGCGCCAATAGATCTTTACGAAGAACGCACGCCTGATAAATGTGGATGTTTGCATGACTTCTGGACTGCATCATGCCAAGCTTCCTTGATGGGGTCTCTATCGTACGTTCTTGGCATTGTCGAAAGGGCGGGCAGCGCCTCAGCATTGTTTTATACCTGCAGTTGTATATTTGCCACTAATCGCATTCAGTAGGTTATTTACGAGCATGTATAACATATCGACTACGTAGAGTAAACTAAAGCATATTGCCTATACGAGAAATAAGGTTTTAGGCTCATGATAAGGCAAAAGCTGGACTTGCACTTCGCAAGCCGTTCTCGCAGAAAGTCACGCTCTCGAGAGTCGCGTCACGTTGCATCGTCGTTTTCGCCCCCATATTATTACAAGCATACTTGTAGAATTCCACTCGTGAAGGCAACATCTCCGCGGCGATTTCGAGAGGAAAATTGCGCCGTCTTGTCTATCGTGACCTCACAGCCCGGATCATCCTCATTAGGAAGAGGGACTGGAAGCAGCAAGCTGAGCATATCTTCCCCAGACTGTATCAAGATATGTTGGTTCATTTCATTACGATTTGAAGGTGGAAGGATTCTCGGGGATTCTCCCCGAGCTCTGAACTCCCAGATGGCCCGTCGCTGTCTAGTATGACTCTTCTCGCGCCTGTTATCTGCCACGCGGCATCCCAGTTCCTGCCTTAGAAAGAGATACTCGACTACGAGCTTTTCCAGTTATACTACCCAACAGCCGGAAATGAAGCCAATTCAACGACCTAGGCAAAAGATAAGATCAACAGCTAGAAAGGATATTACTCTAGGTGTCAGCCACTGGCTGGCTGGGCTAAAAGATTATACTGGAAGTCTCAAGAGGAGAGATCCTTGACTCTTAATTAACGAGCTCCTAATTCGGACTGCACGATTACATAGTGCACGATACGACTGCTGCTTTCCGCATTACCTTTACGGTAGCTTTTGAGGACACAACAACTCGTCATGCTTATCCAAGCTCACCCCTTCTTGTGGATTCCATAAAGGTCACGATGAATTACATCCTTGATCTTTCTCTCTCATCCGATGAGGCATGTCAATCCCGTCGAGCCCTTCACTTTTCCGCTATTCCTCCGAATTCTTGCAGCGTACTTGAAGAGGATAGCCTGCTCCTAACTGGGAAGCCATCGCTTCGCGAAGACATACTCCCGACCCCAGATCAGAGTTGTTAACAAAGCTTTGAAGTGCGTGGGCAACTCTGATCTTACCGAGTCCACAGCGAAGACTAATGTTGAGCTACCTCACTTAAGAGCTGCATATCTTCCGGCAAAGCAACTCCAATCGATGGCCGGCCCTTTTCAGGGACCATCGCGTCGCGGGCGTGAATGGGCCGCGTGGGGAGCCGTCTAATCAATATAGTATGTGTAACGGATACACTAAGAGTATATCGTCGGGTTTGCTGTTGCTGTAGGAATTCACGTCCGACGACCCCTTCGATGCTCCGCTTGATAGGCCAAAATCTGGATACGCATGTGTCTTGGGAGGCGACATTTCGACAAGCTCCGGAGATCTCTGCGAGTTCGCTTGTAATTACGGATTCTGCCCGGACACCATATGCGAGTGCTACTCGCATGGGCCATTGAAAGACCTCCCGAAAGATACTGGATTGGACGTGAATGCCTTTGACAGCTTTGACCCGGACTTGAATCGTCTCTGCAAGTTTGCTTGCAATATAGCTTCTGTCCGGAAGACATCTGCGACACGGACCCCAACGAAGATTCGGCGAATGAGCGTGCTGACTACACCCCTCGCGTTGTCGATGACACCTATCTTACACGCGACCAATACAATGTTCAGAACTCCAATCGCTGTTTCGTCTACAAAGATACAAGATACAGTCTTGAGGGTAGAATGGCGTGCTACGAAGCGTGCCGGCCGATACTTGATGAGGTCGCGGAAGAGGGCCGCGTCGGCAACTACGGCTGCATGTGCCTGGGCCCAAACTCGCCCCTGGACAAGCCCATCCCCTGGATTAGTTTACCTAATGGAAGATTGGTTGTCATAGGACAATGCCACTGCAACAACGAGTTGGTCAACTACTTGGCCGAAAACGTTATAGAGAGGCAATGGCGACGATTGCTCAGGTAAGCTCGTTTGAGGAACAGCCTGACTGGACTCCATGAACGCTTTATTTTAACAGGCCACGACAGATTGGTTGTTTCCTTCTCATGTCAGCCCTAGAGCTGGTAATCGACATTGGCTCGATCATCTTTCCCAAAGTAGGAGAACCTATCCAAGCTGGCTTAGGTAGGTTTTCCGATTGTGTTTTTCGATTATGACCGCCTGAATCTCTCCCCTCCTGAATCCCTACCCTTGCCACTTCATTATTTTACTGGGCGCTTACACTAGTGGGCAGACGCGATTGCAAACGCTGCGAGGATGTATGACTACGTCTATCCCAACTCGGAGGACCTGCAGGCGCGTTTGAGTGGTCCTTGAGTCCGTGTGGCGGGTCCGAGCTGGTACCAGACGACATCAAAGACGCGTTTGGTATCCTGTCCGACCTGACAGACGGTGTAGGGAGCTGGAAAACGCCAAAAACTTCGCCAAGGGGAGCGGCAAAAGGGGCGACAAGACCAATCCCCACGATCGAAAGCCTTTCCCCCGGTCGCATGTTCCTGGCCAATCCGGAGGGCAAAGTGGAGGAAATTCCGGGAACGGGAACGGGAACGCTGGGCAGGGGAATAGTGGGAACCAGAACCAGAACCAGAACAAGAAGGACTGCCGCAATTGCGCTATTCCCAAAAACAAGACGAGGAGAAAACTGTCCGGGAACACGATCCGAAATTTGGAATGCGACCCCACGACGGGCAAGACGCTCACAAAAGACTGGGTCGTCACATCTGTCATATATGCTCCCGACGGCGTCGTTGCTCGTGAAAGCCACGTGCTCTCAGAGGTGGTCGCAGGCATGCTTCCATTACAACTCTGTCATCTCCAACAACCCCAAGTGGGCAGAGCTGACGTGCAATGCACAAGCCGCCAGCTCCGGCAAGGGACGCGAAGGCGGCCATGCAACCGGACAATGGTTGAAAGAGCACGACGGCAAAGGCTGGCTGAACACGCACATCGTGCAGCACAGGCCCACCGGCCCGGTCACAACAACGAAGCTCACCGAGATCTGCGACAAGGACGAGTACCCGCCGGCGTACCTAATGGAATCTAACGACCCCGACTTCAAGGATGGCGGGTTGAGGAAAGATGCGCAACTGGTGCGCTTCTTGCCCAGGGGGGAGAACAGGGGCGCCGGCGGTATGTGGAAGAGTGTGTGCCTCGCTGCGCCGCTCAGGGGTCTGAAGGTGGACGAAATGAACAAAATGTGCGAGGATGCAAAGCACCCGGTGCAGATCCAGAAATTGGACGCGGTTCAACAGCAGGTCGTGCTCACTGTCACGCAAAAGCCCACGTTCACCATAGCCGCCTGGGGACACTCGGCCAATCCGCCAGCCAACGACGGCCTAAGTCTCAACACCGAGTGCTGGCCAGTGACCAGAAGCCCTGATGACCCCGGTTTCGCCCTTTTGCTCGAGGACCGCTATGTCCAGGAACATAAACCGTCATTCGTATACTCCACCGACTACGACACGGCAAAGAGAAATGGACGCCCGTAACGCGTGGCGTATATTGTGGTTGGTACATATATTGCATTCCTAGTATGATTATCTATGCTGTCAAGACGTGGGAAGGTCTTCCTACTAATCTATTAGAAATAGCGCGAATGAATTGTGTGTGGGTTTGGCTGTAGGGGCTTTACGACGGTTGAAGGAGTTCCCTTTACCGGCCCTCAACTCCTCTCCCAGTCCGACCCTGGAGGTGCCTTACGCACAATCTCGTTCCCTCATCCGGACGGTATAGCCAACAAGCCCACCGAGCCCAGCTCCCCTACTTCATCTGGTCTCTGGCCCTTTGGCCGATGAGTTCTTCAATGAAGTCCACCGCGCCGTATCGCCAAGCGGGATGCGAAAACGCGCTGCAGATAATGCGCTGTCGAGGCCACGTGCAGCTTGTCGTGCCAAAAGAAGAGGGGTGTCAGCGACACTAAGTTGTCGTCATCAAATGCAGCTAAGTCCCCCTTGAGAGCGACGGTCAAGGCGCGCAGAATAGGAAACTTGACGACATGCTCGGAGGTTGCGTACGAGCGCATGCGATTCGAAGGGAGGCACACGGCTGAGTCGTCGCGTGGAGTGAAAGAGGATTTGAGTCCAAGAGTCGCGTCCTATTGGCGCAAAAAAACCCCCAAAAAGAAACCCCGCACCTAAACGCCCACGCGCCAACTCTAAGTCGCCTTTCGCGTACCCTACGCGCCGCGGGGTACCGAGACGGCCGCGACCGGGGTGCCCTATTTCTATGATAGAGTCCCGAACGATCAATGCTATTTTTATAAACAAAAAAGCATTTAGGGCGTATCTATGGACTCGGATGATTGGGTCCTTAAAGACTGAGGTTGGAAGGATAGACTAGGGCAGGGTAATGTGAATGTGCTGTGGTTTTGAGACCGTGGGCAGTTTTTGGATAAGTAGAGGACGAGAAGCAGGATTTGCAGATTACCAGGAGGGTCATTGTCATATTATAGCTGGCTGTATTTCATCGAAGTTACAAAGTTGAGCGAAGATGGCTGATCTGCCGCCTTTCCTTTCTTGACCTCACCGCTAACTTCATCTTTCCAAAAGCCGCTGATGTCTCCCGAACGCTCTGATAGATCAACCATCCGGGTATAAAAAGCCAAAAAGCATTGCAGACAACATAATACGCACAATAATAGACCCTCTCTGGACGGCTCAACACCACGCCGTGCACTAGCTCTTCAAAGGCGCATGTGGCATAGTATAAGACAAGACCGTACAGATGGCCTAAGCTGACGATCAATTGTAGCGGGTGTCGGAGAGAATGATCGCTGGTGATATAGTAAGCGCAGAGGAAGGACAGCGGACCCCAAAAGTACGCTGTGACAGATTCCATGCAGACTATGAACGCGTCTTGTGTCATGTAACGGGAGTCAGAAAGATAATACTCTTTCCAGAGTTGGCCAAAGAGGTCGGTGCGGCTGCCCATATTGAGGGAGTTGAGGGAGAAGTAGCCTAGCCAGGAAATGAGTTTACAACGAAATGATATCGTTGATTTAGTTGGGGTGCGCATACCCTCAAAGAAGGAATGAATAAAGCCACAAAGAATAAACCATGACGCTGTCCACACTTCTCCCCCGGAAAGACTAGGTCTGTACCTCTTAAGGGAAACCTTTGCCGAGACCAAAATGGCTACTACAGCCCCAAAGAATGTTGAAAGCATTACTGCGGTCGGCATGGACGTGGCGACAAAGCCTGGGACCTCGACATTGACGGGGAAGAAGGGGTGTACGGGAGAGTCGGCGACGATGACACTCGCAGACGGAGTTCCAAGCTCATTAATTGATGACATTGGTGCAAGTCAGAAATGATCTGACAGTAAAGGGCTATCGGGTTATGATGGTGAATTTGTTGGTCATGCGATTGCATTAAACATGTTAAGTTCAAAAATACAGTGCAGGTAGCCAAACCACAATGTAGGCACTCAACCTTTTATTTGGAAAATGATTGAGAGAGGTCATGATGTCATCAGAGTTTTTGGACACTTTTTTAATATTTGATTTACCTATAGGGGGCGTTGTGATAATTACTGTTTACATGGTACGGACTACTGCGTGAAGAGCGGGCTGTCTCATGAAGAAGCATGACGAGTGCACAGTTTGGCAATGGGCCGAAACCTGCTTTTGTGTTATGACGCGACAAGCATGGAAAGCGAAGGGCTGGACCGCCACCATTCTAGCCGGTCGTTGTCTGGCACTCAACAAAGTAGGACCAACGACTTGTGGTGGGAAACAATGAACGGGGTGAATGTAATCAGCTGCAATAAGAATTGAAGGCGGTTATGTTTTCGATATTTCGGGGAGTGACCGGGGTAAACCCCCCGCGGCAAGCTATCGCATGTGACATTACGTTGAGGGCAGCATTCGCCGGCCCCGCCGTTCAATTAGGCGGAACTTGCCTCTGCACCCAATATCTGCGACAAACCTTCGTCCGTACCACGGCTTTGCTGAAACCCGTGACGCATCTGCCAGTTTGCCAGTTGGCCAGGTCAAGGGCAGTCGAAAGAGCATGCCGCGTCGAGCAACCATCCCGACAGCGTGCCAGCGCTGCCGCGCGAAACGAGCCAAGGTTGTAACCCCGCTCTACCAACCTCCGGAAAATGGGGCTATCCCCAACTCCTCATGCATCAGTTGTTCAACATCTGATTTAACCTTTTCTTCCACAGTGCGACGGCCAGCAGCCTTGCCATGGATGAGCAAAGGCTGGTCTTGAAGTCTGCGAGTACGACCATGTCCGACGGGAACTCAAGGGCGAGCTGCGGGCCGAAATCGAGCAATTCAAGACGAGCAGGCAAGCAAGCGATAGAATACTCCGCATCATCGATGCGATTCAAGATCCTGTTGCTTGCAAAGCCGCGCTTCGGGAGCTGCTGGCGAGCAGCGAACCGCGCGGGGAGATACTCCAGAGGGCCGAGGAGGACAGTGGCTTCGAGTTCAGTTCGAAAGATTCCAGCATATGGAATGAGGGCACCCAAGGAGTCAAGGACAAGCCTTCCACGCAGGTTCTATGAGCATGGAAGTCGATAACGCAGCCGAACCAGCTTGCTTTGATCAGCTGCTCTCATGAGAATTATGCGGTAGCCGTGTCCGCGATCGCAACCAACAGATCAGAACCCTTGGAGCAATTCCGGTACCATTGACTATCCTATCTCTACCAACCCTTCCCCTCGACGCCTACACCCTCGAACCGCGTAGGGATACTTGGACTCAGATCGGATGGACCCGGGCACACGTACGACATCTATTTGACTCCCTTGTTATCTGGGACTACTTGCCCTTTAGTTTTCTTTGCACAGATTTGTTTCTCCAGGACTACCAAAGCAGCACACACCGGTTCTGTTCGACGGCATTAGTGCACGCAATCCTCGCGTTGGCATCCAGGTTGATCAACGAAAACAATGACGATACCGAGGTCTTTCCTACCGGATGGTTCGGGAGCGAAATGTTTTTCAGCAAGGCTTCAGCAATCATCCAGGATGGTGGAAAGCCTCAGAGTCTTCCGGATATCCAGGCTCTCGGATTCTTATCGTTGTATCAACTACGTCGTGGGCAGGAAGCAAAAGCTTTAGACCTAGCTGAGTCTTTTGCTGCCAGAATTGAAGAGCTTTGCCAACAATGGCCTGCCGCAGGCGACGGTGGAACGTACGCTCAGGTACGGACTACTACGTATCGCGGCGCAATATCCTTGAGACGGTACACAGAACCACTTGTTGCCTTCTTGCGAATAACTATCTAACCACGGAACATAGCATGATACGTCTATCAACGGGGCAAGTTTTTAACGTACCCAGCTTCACACCTCTCGAGGACCTGGTAGCCCTTGATCTGCCGTCTCAATATAGCGGAGGCGCTAGCGAAAAGGCCCGTAGCTCTGACCCAGGTAAGCTTCGAAAAGGACAGACGGGCCCTGCACGGGCGAATAATGTGTTGACTGGCATCATGGACAGATCTTTCCGCAGACATCAACCTCTCACAGCCACGCAATCTTCCGCTTATCTCGATAGAGATATTTAAGATTACGGAGTGGGTGCATAAGTTGGTGGTCTCTGCTCAGTCGCTGACTGAGCCGAGCTCTACTGATTTGGCTTCTCTTTACAATAAGTGCCATGAATGGTACGAGAGCGTCTTTCCTCTCCTCAGTGCTAAAGGCGGTAGAACGCCCTTCGTACTATTCGTACGATAAGTCGCCCACTACTATCTAGCTGAAAGGTCTGGCCTAACGTATAAGTATATACTACCACTTTTGCATCCTCTGCGCCTTCCGACCATTTATCAACCTCGATCAGGAAGATACCTACCTGCGGCCGTTGAATGTGTGCACTCAGGCTGCACATTCCATCCTCGCGCTAGCTCAATCCTACGACGACCTCTTGACTCTACGGCGCGTGTCCGGTCTTGTCCCCTATTTTGTCTGCGCATCGGGTCTCTTCAGCCGCTCCCTGGAAAACAGCGCCATCGAGGCGGAACAAGTATATTTGCGTCTAGGTGAAAACACACCGCCGATTATGACGGCCGAACCCGAAGAACTTGAATCGCTATACAGCCAGAACGATTCTTCAACTATCCCATCACACGTCAAAGTTTCAATAACAGCTCATGCGCGCCTGCTGCTCGCGAAGATGAGCTCAACTCATCCAGCAGCTCTGGTGGCCAAAAGGTTACTGGACTAGAACGAAAGTGGAGGTCGTACCTGTTGACTTTCCAGGCCCCGCCTCGGGTACTGAGTTTGCTCGATGCTGTGCGAGGCCTCGGGATGCAAGATTATCTGAAATGGTGAGCTCGAAAATAATATAGCATGGAGGCATCCATGCATCCAGGTACGGTCGATTGGTTGGTTGATACCCTGAGGCGCTGGAATGTGCGACTGAGATGAGGGGGTGCCAACCGCCCCCTCGGAATAATATAGAGTATACACAAGCTGGTTTGACTGGTGGCTGCTGCGACCTCACGCATGTGCTGCAACGATCGCTTGATTAGGTCGACATTAGCAAGCCTCTCGTTGATGTCTCCTTCTGGAGGCAGTCGCTCGGGAATGGGCCGCTTCTCCTGCCGCTCTTGCGCCAGTCTCACATATGCTTCGTCGAAAGCAAGGATGGTTCTCGACGCGGATCCAATCTAAAATGTCAGCAGCTCGCATGGTAATATTGCGTATTGTAGTACCCACCTTCGTCAGTGCAAAGCCGGCCCTCTTTTTCCCGTCCTGCTCTTCACCGTCCTCATTGTCCATGAGCTCAAGGAAGCCGCCGCCGACCATTGGAGGTAGTCCTGGTCCGTGACCCGCAGAATCTGCTGCTGAAAGGTGATGGTCTCCTCGAAGCTCTGTCGTGAAGTCATGGAAAAGTGTCGCGTTATGCGGTTCCAATATATAGAGCAAGTACACCGGTTGAACTTCAATTCTTGATCGACTGATGCATCTGTTGCTTGTGTAAAGTGCAATTCCTGCCCTTTTATCCTCTAGCAGCCTCCGTGGCTGGTTCGCCCTTTTCCTTGCTTTTCCTCAGCCCTCGACATCAGCTACCTGCTGGAAAATAGCAGACCAATCATCTGATCACTAGCCTGGCATGCGGGGGAAGGAAAACACCGCACAGTTTACACTAATTGCCCGCCAAAATTTGGTGAAGTGTGCGGTGTTTTCCTTCCCCCGCATGCCTGGCTATCTTTGCAGGTATCTAGTCAGCAGACCACTGACCTCTAGGTATTCCTTTTTCCTCTGGCCAAGGGCTACCTAAGTCTACCGTTCTTATCCGACAAATAGACGAGCATGAATCCCTCTCCGGTTCCCAAATACTGCTTACGGTACGAATATGTGGTCGTGGGATCATTTGGTCGGCAAAATAGCTCTGGATCAATTGAAGGGTTAGACAAGATTTGCCGACACTGCATCCACAGACACGACGAGCTGTAAATCCTCGTAGGAAGTTTGTGAAAAAGCCCATTTCGACGGACTTCTGGGAATTGCCGAGGCGAACGCTTAGTGGAAGGATCATCAAGGGTCGCAGGGCGCTCAAGTCCAGGCAAAAACCCCGCGCGAGAACGGTGTGTTACGTCTATTGGAATCGGGGGTGTCTCGAAATAGCGGCGAGAAGGGGGGCACATGTTCATGAAGATACCAAGCGGACACAAATAAGGCCGTTAAACTATTATATTAAAACGGCCGTTTGAACTCCCTGTCTATCCCCCCATCGCAGCAGCCTGCTTCAATTTCCGCGCCAGCACCGCCTCAATTGCCCTCCGCCCCGGAAAGCCGGATACCATAACCCCCGCGCGTTGTTCACAAAGTCGAGCAGCCACTGGCCCGTCATGTCGTTCATGCCCGTGACGCTGCGGTTAATGGGCCCCGCGGCTGCCTCGATGGGCAGCACGCCGATGCTCGCCGAGCAGTGCGCAATCTAGAGCAGCGAGTTGTCCGAAAGGGGCGCCGTGGCGACGCGCTCGAGGGCGGTGCGGATCGCGGTCCACTTGTTGGCTAGGTGACAAACGTCTGGGACGACCCATTTGTCCTCGAGGGCCATCTGGGGGGCCGTCCCAGGCGAGGCCGTAGGGCACGTCCGTGGCCTTGAAGCCTTGCAACAGAGAAGATTTTAGAGAGGCGTCGTACACGGCGAGGTGCGTGTCGGCGCCGGGCATCGGCGTGCGGTACCGGTTAAAGGCCTGCTCGAACGAAATGGTGTTCTTGTCGCTGATGGGCTTTGCCTCCTCCTTGAGCCGCATGACAATGGCCTCGGACGGTTTTGCCTCTCGGAAGCCAAACAAGTCGCTAAGGACGTCCGTCAGGCTAAAACCCGTACTCCCACTGCCATGGTAGATATGCAGGTCGTCGTCGCGCAGACGCGCACGGATGTCAAAGTACCGCAAGCCCGCGCCCATCTGCGTGCTGAGGTTCCAGTTCTGGCACTGCAGCGTCTCGACGCGGCGCCGCGCACGCCGTATATCATAGTGTCGTGCGTGCCAGGGATATTAATCGCCGTGAGGTTGGCGGCGTTGGGCAGCCGGCCCATCCATGCGGGATTGTGCGCGAGCTCGGCGTCAAAGCTGAAGGCGCTCTGGTAGCCGCGGTAGCAGCGCGCGGCGCCGACGGACCAGGGGGCGAGCGAGAGGAGCACGTAGAAGAGGATCATGATGGCGGCGCCGGCGGCGAGGAAGATAAAGAGCGGGAGGCGGCGGGAACGCGGCTAGGCGGAGAGGAACCGGAGTCGTGAGGATGGTTTGCCCACGGCAGGAACGGACCTTCAGAGACGCTGTGCACCTAACCTCTCTCTTCTGCTGGCTGCGGTAGCCAATCTCTCGGACCCAGCGGTCTACGTAGAGGGAACGAGCGGTCGCGGCTCACACTGGGAAGTGCGATTCTGCGCTTTTAGGCCATTCGTGAGGCTGTCGCGGGCACGCGGTGGGTCTTAAAATGTATCGGGACAACACAACGACAATGAGCCTTGTCAAACAAGAGTACCGGGACTTTGTTAGTACAACGCTGGCGGATGCTCGTGCTTGCAATTGGCACGGTTACCTACCGCCGAGCTGGCGCCATCCGTTCGGGAAGCAGCAAAAACTTCCACCTCCTCGCTGGCTGGGTTAATTTTTTGTGGCTCCTCTACCCTATTTCATTTGCTTTGAGCGACGGTAACCATAACATTGGCGTGACACCGATGTTCATCTGGTTTGGTATTCTTGATAGTAAGTGCAAAGGAAAAGTCCAACGCTACATCATGCCAATACTTATAGAGCATAGTCCTGATGATTCCCGTCCTGGCCTACGTTGCTATCGCCTTGTCGAGCAGGTGGGATTATGGCAGGCTCAACCTCTACTTCACGCGGTATGGCCGTGTCCATAACGATGGCGCATTTCCCGCAAAGCACACGATAACTCATGGCCCTGGACACGTTGACCAAACCGCTGGTATATGAGACGGTAACTTCTTCCTGTGGAGATCTATCAATCCTTGATACAGAGCCTAGCCTGAAAATCACTATTCAAAAAGAAACGAGGATACTGTCAAATGATCGACGTAAAATTTTTCATGACTACGGCTACGACTATGACGATGATGACTACGATATTGACAACGATAGTGACATTCTGGAGAAGAGCGGGAGACTGATACTATTGTATATACCTCGGACAGAGCTGCACGTCCCCCTAATGAATTATAACGTTCAAGCTCAATGTACAGCTCCTACATGGGCAAGGGCATCGTCGGTTACTTTAATCGTCAGTGAGCGCAGCTTATTAATAATGTCAGTGCACACTTTAGTTGCCACAAGAAGGTGGCACAAGGCTATTGACTTCATGCGAAAGAACAAAATGGGCTTACGATTCGCGCGCCGAGAGGATCGTCCAGCTAAATGGATTAGCTCCAAGCCCGCTCGCAGGTCGTCGATGCTCGTGAATTCGTGATACGACTTCTGCGGAATTTTATGTGGCCGACGCTCCAGCCTGTAGTCGTTTTTTAGGGAGCGGATCTATCATTTTCCGACGAGCAGTCGCGGCCCTGAAATCCGATCTTCCTTCCGGCGACGCCGCATGTTCACCTCCCAATTGTCGTCACCTGCCACTGACGCTTGATAAAAGACGCTTCACCACAAGCCCTGGAATCCCGCCCGAGTGACAAATAACGGCCATGGGTCGCTATAAAGATCAAATGATCGAGGAGATGCAGGAAGATCGCGAGGATTTGGAACGAGCTCTGGACGGCATTGAGGCTTTCGGCGAGACTTTTGTGTGGTATGTGCAAAATGCACTAATAATGTCCCTTGTGCGGCAACTGACAGACGTAGCCCTAGCCAGTACTGCGACAGCAAAGCTTGCAGCAAGTCATGTTTCGCTCGTTCTTGCTTTGATTGGTGTATGACGCATAATCACCCCTCTGTGGAGGATACAGATGGCGCGGCCATGGTTCAAGTGCAGTGCCAGACGAAGGATGAGGATGGGAAGCTAGCTTTCCATACAGAAGTTGAAGAGCGACGATTGTGCGGACATCAGGATGCAAGACCTGCTCAAGGTGATTGCAGAATAGTCACTTCCTCTTTCCTTGGCGGTGTTGGTGATTTGTGGCAGTTCGAGCATGAACGGCAAATGATGGAGATGAGGGCACGCGAATCGCCGTGAAGTACGTATTGACTGCTATTTATAGCACAATTCTAACAGATCGACTACTAGTGAGGCCTACTTGTAGTCGACCCTCCGTAATAGCTCCGCTGACCGGGGAAAGGCACGTTGACCGGGAAAAAGGCGATACCTCAATAGCCCGCCAATTTACTAAGAAATCAGGTTGTCTCCCGTCATTATAACTTGAAAGATACCCACTTACGCTGCCAAGAGAGCTTGGTTTGCGAAACGGACAGCACGGCCGAAGAGCGCATCGTCGAGTTTCTCGCCGTTGACCTCGGTACCTTCCCGCCTGTCGACCTTCTCGCGGTTTGCTTCGTTCGCGCCATGTCTTCAGGCACTGGAAGCGCTTGCTTGGGCGTTCACCGGACGATCCTAGGTTGAAAGACGACATCGCCAGCGTTCCGCACGCAGTGCTCGGCAAAGAAGGCGCCGTTTACAGATTTGGCGATCAAGAAATCGCACCTGAGGAGGTTGCGGCCTTCCTACTCGGCAAGTACAAGCAGCGGGCCGATGCTATCTACGGAAAAAATACCATCAAGCGCCTAGTATTGACCTTGCCGGCTACTTCAGTCACCGCCAGAAAGAAGCCATGCATGCTGTCGCTAAAATCGCAAGTTTCGATCCTAGATCGGTTGAGATAACTACGATCCCGGAGCCAGTGGCGGCTGCGCTTTGGAGGATTGAACACGATCCCAAACCGGAATCCTTGGCAAGCAAAAGACTGATGGTCTTTGACATGGGCGGTAGCACAACGGACGCTCGCGTCTTGCGGTTTTGGCTATCCAAAGATGGAAAACCCCCCTCGTGCGTCGTCGAATCTACCGCGGGCGACAATGGCTTGAGCGGGATCGATTTTGACAAGTTGCTCCGCGCCCTGGTGTTGAGAAGTGCTGGTGACAAAATCAAATACGAGATCGACAAGAGCGAACTACTACGACAGTGCAAACACGCAAAAGAAGAGCTATCAGGCCAAACATCGGTCACTGTCACCATCAGCGCTTCAGATTCGAAGACGAAACCGGAGACCGTGGGCATCACCGACACAGAATTTCGAGAGGCGTGCCAACCACTGTTCGATAGGATCTCCCAGATCCTTAAGGACGTTGTCGCCGACCGATTCAAGGTTCAGGATGTGCACGCTGTGTATCTTGTCGGCGGCTCATCCTCATTGCCAGGTTTGAAGAAATTGATTCAGGATGCGTTTCCGACTTGCGCGATCGAACTTTTCGCGGATGGGGGTGAAGTTGTCGCCGCAGGCGGGGGCCTTCACGCCATGGACCCAAGAGATGTTCTTGAGGTTCTTCCACGACCCATCGGTATTCGCATCAATTATCAAGGGCAAGATCAGTTTGAGACGATCCTTCAGCGCAACCTGCAGCTTCCAGCCAGTAAGGAGCGCATTTTCTATACCCAGGAACAAAACCAAAAGGAAATGGGTATCGATATGTTTGAGGGGGCCACGTTGAATTGGAGAGAAACTTTTTCCTTGGCGGCTTCGTTGTTTCCATCCCGGATTGCGCGAAAGGGACCGAGGTAGTGGTCCATATGAAAGTTGTGGAAGCTGGCAAGATCGAAGCGACAGCTAAGATCAATGACGTTGAGGAGTCCTTAATTGTCACTCTCAAGCCACGGCTCGATGTTCACAATCTCTTCGTCAGCGAAATCCCTGCGGACTTTGGCGATCGGACGCGATGGGGTAGCTTGACCAGCGACGCATGGGTGACGGGGCCATGACCAACCTCCGTGCAGAATGCTGTCGGCTGCCATGGGGGCCAGGTGCAGAGGCCCGAGGACCTTCCTCGGAAAGAATTTCCGCCACGACGCTCACTCTCAGCCTAAGTTCCCGGTAATGAGAACACAGTTCTCGAAAAACTCCTGAAGGAGGCAAGTGGGATGTAAGAGCGCGCATATGAAGTTGCTGCCAAAAACATCATTGGCGAAAAGCTGAATAGCTAGCTAGATTCTCCCCCGTCCATCTACAAATGATTTCCATCTGCAACTACAATGAACTCTGGAGGTCCGAAAAGCCTTTGTCACTCCAGCAAAAAATGTACATCAGTTTATCATGACTCTGTAGAAGAAGAAAGAGTCAGGGGGAACAGATTTCTCAATGAGAGTACTTTCAGATGTATTCTGTGCTCGGAGGCCATTTTCGAAGGACGAGCTTCTCCACACCTTGAGCGCACATGTCGAGGTGACTGAGCTGGTCAGTGAAGCGCTGTAAATAAGGCCCTGATCCCACTCTGTTTCTTCTGGTCTCATCTGGGTCGACGAAGAAAGCAGCCATGTGCGGGAGCATCTATAAAGTTCTCTGCAAAGCTCTTGGCAGATCACGAGATATGTGTGTCACGGCCTGCCCGATTACTTGGCTTTCGAACCATTTGCAAAGGTCTTGCGCTGAGATAAGTGACAAGATTGAGCGTGTATTCAATAAACATTTGCAACGCAAGGCTCTCATTCCATAAACCTGTACAGTATAGCTTGTCTCCAAGGCTACAGGAGCATGTTCTCGGGCTCTTGACGATTGATGCTAGTCAAGCTGTAGTAGTATGTTCCGGACACTCGATCTCTAGCCATCTCTCCATTTATCGCCTTCGTAGAACGACCTTCAGTGCAGCCCCATTGAGGAGCCCAACTGTGTGTTCATAGGCGACTTTGTGACCTGGATCCTCTTCCGATAATCTCCGCTGCAAATATTTTTCAGAGAGAGAGTTCCGCGGTCCGAAAATGATGTTGGGAATATCAACAGAGCTTCGGATAAAGGATGCGAAGCTTTTCATGGAATCATCGTTGTCAAGAACCCGGACAAGAGCAGCCACCATTCGCCCTAACCCTTGTGGATCGTTGTTTTCCTGGTTCTCGAAATGCAGAAAAGAATCAAATCCTTGGAGGTGGGAAGGATCCTTCAAGCCATACGTATCGCCTCTAGGACAACAGTAGATTTTCTGGTAGCAATAGGCGCCAACAAAGACAACGTAAGCTGCTGCGGGTTCTGAGGCATTTGAATGGCTTCTTCCATTTGCATAAAGAGGCTTTACCACTATTACTTGCCGCCCAATCGCGAACAACGTCCTTTGCGGCTTCATGACGCAAACTCCAGAGAATGAGCAAAAGCATCGCGTTATGTGTCTTCTTTAGAGAACTAAATTTGTCTTAAGTCTGGCACACGTAGTAAAAGAATTCTTCTGATTGGCGCTGGGTCAGTTCGCACAGCACACTAATCGGAAGCTTCAACAGAGTATCAGTAAAGCTCTCAGATCAGAAAAAGTCCTCATACAGTACTCACATGAAATGGTGGTCCGGAAATTGGAAGCGCCTGTCGTAACTCGTTGGTGAGCTTCTTCAACTCTTCAGGGCTTACGTCGCGATCGCATGACTTGGATTGCTCTAGAGCATATCGCATGGCTTTAGGGTTGAAGGCTCCAAATTTATTAGATCCTTCTACTCCAATCAAGGCGGCAAGTATCGACAGATTATTACTGGGAGTGCTGTCCTTGTTCAACAGTTGGCGTTGCGAGTCATCTCCTTAAGAACCAACGTAGCCGAGGAGATAACGAACCAACGAGATCGCATGCAGGCTTGCTTCCGTATTCTCTTTGAGCAGGTCGTTGAATGTTTGTCGGACTTCCTGCAGGATCTCTTTTGCGCTCAGTCTCTAAATGTTCTGCACAGAGTCATTATCGGAATCCATCCGCATGTTAAACGCAAGAAACACGAGAGTTTCGGAAAATTTAACGGCCTCAGGTCCATCCACCTACCATAATTAGACTCAACTCCATATCATCCGTATCATGGCCAACATACCGGTAACTCATGTGCTCGCAGAGCCAGTTCTACGTCGTATAGCACCACGTCCCATTTTCCATCTTCTACGTCCTTTGTCCTATTTCCCATCTTCCCACGTTCTATTTCCCATTTCCCATTTCCTATTTTTCGCGTTCTACGTTCCACGTCTACACGCCTGATCCGCTATGTAATGCAACGGATGTGGCCTGTAACCGCAAGCTCCCACGCAACGTGGCTTGAGGCTGACAGAGAGAAAAGGAAGCAGGAAAGAGACCAGCCCGCGACCGGGTTGTGAAGTATGATTGCGATCGCAGCGCCTTGGATGGGGTAGTGCAGCTCGCGAGGGTCGTCTCAGGCGGCGAAATAAGTTAAGCACCAAACTCAACCTCAAGACTAGAAGTATCCGTATTGTTTTCCTGTTCCACACCACATGCGTGGATATCTGTGTCTCGACATAACTTCTTTTGGATCTTTTGGTTGCAACCCTATTATCATTTGAAGTAATTCAGATGATCTGCCACCCTACGACGAACAAGAGTTCACGCCGCTCCCCTCCTGCCAGGCGAAGTTGTGCGCTGAGGGAACTGATATCTCAGGACACCCCTTCAGCTTCGTTCCTTTCAAAGCTCTCGCCATCGTCTCATTACTCCGACCGCCACGCTCAGGTCCTAAAATTCAGGCCTTTCTGCGACGCCTATCATCTGTACATCATACCTATCATCGACCAGACGACCAGCGCAGCCATGGCACGAGGTCTCTACGACTTAACTGGCATCCCGCCGCCAAACGCGCCCAAGCCTCCTAGGCCTTCGAAAGGGCCTTGGAACGAGCTCTGGCCGTGCCTATGAGCGACCCTTATATCTATAACAATTGTCGCCTGGCTGGCGACGCAAAATTTAGAGTGTGGTTCTGAAGGTACGCTAGTACTTTGTCGGGGCAGAGGTACGGACCCCTGACACAAAGGTGGATGGAGACATTGGTGGAGCTGGGCAAAAGCGCTGGTAGGGCCAGATGGGTATAAAGGATGCATTGGGGTCTCAGAGGTCAATTAGTCCCTGGTGCATGCGCTTTTACCTTATTCATGAGCTCTTCATAGTTCAATGGGAGGTTTCGTATGTTTCCTCCTACACCTTGAGATGGCCGGAGTCGCCTCTCAAGATCTTGCTCTCGCGTGCATTGTGACTTGAATTGTAGCCCTAGCGCTGCCCTTACGAACCTACGAGCCGGAGCTTTCATCTGATCTCGACCCGACGAGTCTTTTAGCGTTAACGGCATCCTCATTAGACCAGTTTAGAAGAACTTCAGTTAAGCGGTCTTCACGCACTACTAAGGGAAACCATCTTGGGCAGGGCCTAGTAGGCGGTCGTTGTTGCACTGGGCTTTTGGTGTGTTCTTTCGTCCTCAACAAAACTGGTCTCCAGGGCGTGAACAACTCGTCAAATCGACGAGGGCACCTTTTGGCTGCCACGAGTACTTTTCCAAGAGGAACAACGAGGACGAGGACTTTGCAATGAAGCCTATTCAACGAGAGCCCCATCTTCGGGCGGACGACCTACAATTGCGGTTTATGTAGAATCGATGCAGGAAATTTATGCCCCGCGCGGCCTCAAAGATACGAACGAATCCTTCGAGAAGGAAGCAAAGGTGGGGAAGAAGCGGGTTCCGACGTCTATGTAGCCAAGAAGCCACCCACCGGGGAATCCTACAGGCCTCGGAACTCAGACCACAAACGAAGCAGGAAGACCTCATGCATACAATGAATCTCCTTGCCAAGCTGAGATCAGATGGTTGCATGACCACACTCAGCAGGAATTTGTCATGCTCCTAGCAAGTTGGGTCTTGGTCTGGTGGATGTCACAAAGCATCACTCTCTCAGTGGGGCTGGTGGTGACTTACACTTCGTTTTACAGCGCAAAACGAGATAAAGAATTTGGGTTATATGGTTAGGCATAAAGTAATAAAACAACGCATAATAGAAGGATTCACCTTTAGGATTCAAAGGAAATAAAGGCTGAATTATGTAAAGGAGCAAAGGGTGAAAAGGTAAAGGGTCTAAAAGGAATAACAAAGAAAATTCTGACCCGTTGTAGTAAGTATCTTCATAAGTTTATCCTAAGGTACAAAAGACCGTCGAGCTATCCGGTTTCATCTCAAAGTCGTCACTCATCCTCCTACAAGTCCTCAGAATTACCCTACGATAAGTAATTTACGAAGATGCAACTCTCAAAGATTCTTTTTATAGCCTCTGCTGCACTCTGCACAGCTAGACCGGAAGACGCTCACGCGCGTGGTCTAGCAACAAAAGCTGAGGCGCAGCAGGCACAATGCAAATATGGGAACAAGAGCGGATCTGGATACTACCTCTGCAAGGCCACCGTTTCATCCCTTGCATGTGCACGGGAAGGCCAACAGGAAGGTATATGGAAGTGCCTCAAAGTCGGTTTCGTAAGTCATCGCCCTAAGTATATAGATTACTACGAGAAGTTATTGACTAAGACTAATTCACTAGTGTATTGATGAGTCATTACGGGCCAGCCGGATTTGCCCATTCCGCAGTAACGAGCTAGGGCTAGCGCTTATACGTGTACCCAGAAGGCCGATCCCGACCGTTGGCGATGTCGATCAAGGCAATAACCCCATGCACTTTGGTGTTGAAGGAGGTCTTGCTCTAGACGGATTGAATGCGAATGAATAGACTGGACTTGTATATTACGCGCTTGAAGATCTACGGGGTAGTTTGTCGGGGTGTGGCTGCAGATCACTGACTAAGAAAACTGAAAACTGAAAAAGTGGAGGGATCAACGATAGGCCTGATATTGATGGGATAAAAGGGGACGTCTGGATCCCTATGATCAGATAGTCACTCATGCGCTTTACATTATTCATGAGCTTTTTATAGCTTGACAATGGTAGAAAGTTGTTTCCTCCTACCTGTCTGACATAGTAGCCGTTTTGCTACCTTATCTCGCTAATTTACATGATGTGATCCTATATGCCTGCCTTGATTGCCCTTACAACACTCTCTGAGCTGTATACACAGCTATTTTACTTGGGCAGTACCTCACTCATTGTCTTATTGCAAAATCGCTGCTCTCGGCTTCTTATGTGTTCGTTCGTCCTCATAAATGATGAATGTAGTGAAATTTAACTTGGACTATAGAGCGAGAGTGAAGTATAACAGAGTGATCACGAGAGCTGATGTTAATGCTAATGTAGAATTGTATATAAAGGATTTTAATATTCATACTTACGTCGCCGTCCTGGGCCCGCCCGGGCTTCGGGGCGCGGTACCTGGTCCCTTGTGAGCGCGCGACCAGGCGTTGCGGGCGTATTAAATCGTCGCATCGTCGTCGTCGTCGTCGTCGTCGTCGTTGTCGTCGTCGTCGCTGCGGGGTGCGGAGGGGGGGGGGGG
>JALHBZ010000122.1:44806-154365 GCA_024340015.1 Tolypocladium ovalisporum
GATCACTCAAATCTTATTCCACTAAGAGCTGATAAAGGTCAAGTCCTGATCAAAATACGACTACAAATGAGTCCCCTGGCCCTCCATAGCACAATGCGCTAGCATGGCCGGGCCCATCACTAAGAAGAGAATAGCAGCGGGAATGAGGACTGCGCCGTTTGCTTCTCCATTCAACCATCACACAAAGCACGCGAGTATACCCAGTAGTCAGGATATAACTCGCGATGAAACACCCACCTCTGCTACCGCGCGGCCCCCGACTATCGACCACGAAGCATTATGTCTGGCCAACAACCCACATGACTTACACCCGTCACCACCATGACTTGCACACACCGCCGCTCGAAGTGAATGCACCCAGCAGCGCTGGCCCCCCCACTAGTACCCGACGAGGCAGCGCGGCGACGGACAAGTAGGTCGCGTCCATCCGTCACGGCATATGGTCGGCAGGGATATTTAAAGCTGGGGTTGCGAGACTCTCCAGATGCCCAACACGCATGCTTCTTTGTGCCTTCTAGAGCATCCTTTTCGAGTGTTGTTCGCAGTTTGTGACACTGAAAACCCGCGGTCTTTGATGCGAGAACAAAACCACCAACGATTCCGCCACGCTGTATAAAAAGAAGCACGCCGAAACCGCAAGCCTGTGATATTCGTACGATAGCTTGCGCGGACGATCGCGACACTGACACAACATCGGCCACGACAGCGTTCGGGTGCTCAGTGCATTACCAGCTCGACAACATGTCAACAGCGCTGTAGGTATTCGGACTCCCCACGGACTTCACAAAGCGGCTGGAGGTTGGGTCGCTGCTATCGTTGCTTCCTTGCGAGCGCCGACCCCGTCGACATCGCCCACTTTCCGTCTGCCGCAACTCGCAAAGCAGAGGCGGAGCGTCGTAGCAACAGAGAGTGCGCAAGACGAGCCTTTTCTTCGCAGCGCGGCCCCACCTCGCACTTGAGCCTCACGCAAGGCGTTGGGCGACCTGCAGGCGGCCAGAAGCCCCGTGTCTTCCAAGCGAAGGCCCCCACACCGTCTGCTAGGCCTGACGACCCTGTCAGCGACCCTTAGGGTTTTAACTTAAGTCTATTCGTTCTATATAGCTATTGCCGGTTATCTTTCTAGCTAGTTACGAGGGAGCTACTAAGAGAGATTTTTCTAAGGGAATTCTAGGGGAAATAGGGGTATTAAGGTAAGGGAAAGAGGGGAAATTTGTTACGACCCAGGCTGAAGGCCGCGGGATGGGCCGGCTGTGCAGGCGCTAATGCACACGGTCCGGAAGAATGGTCGGAACGACGAACCAATGGGGATTCGATCACATTGGTACGTACCGCGATCAGTGGTGATCGGGTTGTGATCACTACTGAGCCAACTGAGATCACCGTTGAGCGAAAGGGAATCACCAGTGATTCCCTTTCAGCACAAGGTGATCCATACGAGTATATAGGCACCCCCAATTTCCCCACCATAGCATAGATACCTAGCCAGCTTTCAACACAATCATTTACCTTCTCCTCGAAAGTACCTGATACTTGGTTACGATCTCTGTGATCCATCACCTACGTAACATTCGCCCTGACCTTTCTGCCAACATAAACCTCCGGTTTATCCCTTGGGAACCAAACCCCGTTACACTAGCCAAGACTACAGCCTTGAGAACTATAACTTTACAGCACGACCTATTACAAAGGCCAGTATTAGAGGTGGCGTAGTGATATCGATGAAGTCAAGCCTGGTTACCAATGCAGGAATCGAACAACTCGAATTTTTAAGTTAGTGTCGGGAAGGTGGTGGCATTCTGCTGGCCAGTCGCGGCTGCCCAAATCGGCACAGATGCCTTTTATGTATGTTTGGGAGCTTTTACAGTATGTAGCCCTTTACAGTGAACCCAGTGGACCCGATCGTCTGACAATATGGTGTGCGCATCTGGGGTACCAGTGGATGGGTGCAAAGGGAAGCGCCGTTCGGCGACGCCAGGCGGGGGAATTGCTCGGAGGCGACCCTGGGTTCTGTTCGACACGGTAGCTCCAATGCGTAGTACGCGGCGTGCCAAAAGGTTCGCGTGCCACTGGGGCTCCTTGGCTGCCCACGTGGGGGGGAAAGGCACCATGTTGCCCCTGGGACAAGAGGTATAGCGATATGATCGAGCGGCTCCTCATATCCCAATCGTCTCGAACCGTCGCATCTGTGTTTGGCTCTAGCGCGCGCTGGTACACAGTCCCTGCCGTCCCGACCATTGCGCGTGGGTGGAGTGGGTCCTCAACCGCTGGTTGCCCAGGCAGCAATCGGCGAGTAGGGATGTGACACCCGCCAACAGCAACGTGAACCTCAAACCTCCCGCCATCATCAGCGGTGGCCAGATTCGACCGTATTGGGGGCCATCACGACGGCCATCGGCATGGAACCCGACAATACAAAGGGTCTGCAAGAGCTCCTGCGTCAAGCGCAGTTGCGGGCTGAAGCGGCCGAACGACAACGCGAAGCAGCAGAACAGGAACAGCGCAGAGAGCGACAACGACGCGAAGCAGCAGAGAGACAACGCGAAGCAGCAGAGAGACAACACGAAGCAGCAGAGCAACAGACGCAACCCACGACTCTTGACGAGTACTTTCATGCGTGCCACGAGCATGTCTTCACGAAGCTTCAGGTCGAACAAAATCCCGGCCTAGTATCAAAAGGTTCCTTGACCAATCCCCAGAGCAAATGGTGTCCGACAAAACTGCAGCCATGGCCGGACTTCTTGCAGCACCAAAGAGGCATATTCGGCCTCCTTCTCGATAACTTCCCGTGCGATTCGGACCGACTTTTCCAGAGCAAACACGCCTGCGCTGCCATGGGCGATATGGTCGGTAGCCGAAGGATTGCGGACGAGAAAGGGTTGGAGCTCTTCTTGCACATTGCTTTAGAGGAACCCGTGAGGAACATTGTCGGCCAGCTCGTGCAAAACCCCATCGCGAGAGAAGCTCTCGACCTTGGCGACGGCATCATCTTCGAGAACCACCCTCACGCGCTGAGCGATGCCTCGGAAGAGGTGGTTGACAGGGAAGCACGGCCCGTACCGCCAAGCACGCCAGGTCACGGGGAAAATCTAAAGAAATTGCGAGCGGATCAGATCTGCATCTGCCGCTCCGACAATACCCAATGGAGTCGCACAAGGGCCTTCATTTGCGAGTACAAGCCGCCACACAAATTGACGGTCCAACATCTGCACGTCGGTCTCCGGATCAGGGACATCTACAAAGAAGTCGTCAACCGGAAGACGATGCCAACCGCGGAAGACACAGAGGCGCGCTTTGAGTACCACGCTGAAAGGCTGACCGCGTCGGCGATCACGCAGACATACCATTACATGATCGAAGGCGGTCTCGAATACAGTCTGTTGACTACGGGCGAGGCCATTGTCTTCTTCAAGGTTGACTGGCGCGAGCCGGGGACGCTTTCTTACCACATGGCGGTGCCAAGTATCGAAGTCGCGGCGCAAACGAGGGACGCCCGTCTGTGCACAGCCGTTGCTCAATATCTGGCCTTCACGCTGCTGGCCATTGTCGGGCTAGGAACGCGGTGGCACGATCAGGACGAGCGCGACCAGGCCGCGAAGGGGCTCAACAGGTGGGAGGTGTCGTTCGATTCGACGTATCGATCGATCCCCAAGCAGGACCGGTCGTTTCTTTCCGACAGCTCGCTCGGTTATCAGCCCCCAACGTACGGCAACAAAGATCGGTCACCGATCCGTCGACGAAAAAATCCGCCGCGGGGACAAGGGCATGCCGACGTCGGGATCCCGTCGAGACGAGACGATAGGTCCGAATCGTCGGATGAGGAGCCCAATCCAAGAGCGCCAGGCACGCCGACACCTGCTCAGCGAAACACGAGACAAGGAGCTAGACGGAGCGAGCGCTTGGCCATGCGGCCGCGTGGAGGCGGTGCCGACAACAGCGGTCAACGCCGACCGTTTTGCACGCAGAAGTGCCTACTTGGCCTGGTTCGAGGACATGCTTTGGACCGCAGCTGCCCCAACATCTCTCTCCACTGTCGGGGGAAGACGCATAGTGGGCGCAGTGCCATCCATCACCCCATTGACCATGCCGAATGGCTGCAGCTGCTCCGCGCCCAGCTCAAGGAGACACTGGATCGCGGCATTACGCCCCTTGGGAAGGGCGGCGCTCGCGGCGTACTCTTCAAGGTAACGCTGCTCGCTTACGGATACACGGTTGTAAGCAAAGGGACAATCCAGGCTTTTGTCCCCGACCTTGAACACGAGGCGGCCGTGTACCGGCGCCTAGAGGATTTACAGGGTATTCAAGTGCCCGTGTTCCTCGGCGCCGTCGACTTGCGATCCCTAGATAGGACATACTACTACGACCACCGGGTATACATTGTTCACCTAACGCTCATGTCATGGGGCGGCGAGAGTCTACATGAAGCTCGAGGACGCATGTTTACGACGGAAGAGCAAGTCAAGCGCAGCTTACATGCCATACACCAGCGTGGTGTCATACACAGGGATGTGCGAGCTCCGAATATCCTGTTCTGTGAGAAGACTGGCGGAGCGATGATGATTGATTTTGAGCGGGCGGAGCTGCTGGAGCCGTTTCGACGTCCGCTCGCAAACATGGCGTCAAACAAGCGTCTCTTGCCCGATGTACCCGGCAAGCGAAAGCGTCGTAAATCGCGCCAGGTGACGACGCGCTTTGCCGAGGACATGTTTATGGCGAGTGGAATCTTCGTCACCAGTACGTAGGCTCGGGATACCTAAGCAAATCAAAGAGTCCAGCAAGATCGCGACGGCTTCGACGATCTGGGAGATTTACGCCGAGGCGTGGACGGCTTATGCCACCGCGCTGCAACTGGACGAGGCTGACTGCCACGCCATGCCGGCCGAGCTGCCGTGTTGGATGACGATGCGCAAGAACCTGCCGCCGGACGATAGGTGGTCCGAGTTCATATTTACACACCTCTTTTGTCGAGACAAGCCGCCGAAATGGGACGGCAGCCGTTTTCTTCAAGTGTACCGTGGCTTCAAAAGTCTCCAGAGCCCATCAGCAACCCGACCGGCCAGTTCGACAACCGCCTGAAGCGCATCATTGGAGCTTACATCTCGGTAGCATTCAACATTTACCACGCCAAAGAGGTCGGTACAAGCCACGGTCGTAATTCATAGTACCACAGCAAACCGAGTTTCTTCCAAATCCAGTTCCGCGCGCCGTACTTCTCACCTCCTCAAGAAAGCCATGATCTTCGCCTAGATGCCGTCTGGGGGGATCAACAACTCCCGGGTGATCTGGCGGCGGACGCCGCCCCTCGGGTCCTGACGGCGGACAGGTTTCAACATCTCGCACGCACCGTGCACGAAGACTAGTTGCGCCTTATGGACCCCGCGATGGAGGCGATGCCAGAGGAGGAAAGGGACCGGCATTGCCGTCGGGCGTTGCGGCACATGATCCTCCTGGCGGGCCCGAACTGGGCCAGTGACGAGAAGCTGGAGTTTCTTCCGCCACCCTGTACCGCCAGGCAAGAGTATGCGAGAAAGCGCCGATGACCGGCTGAGCGAGCCGACAATCATACTGCCCACCCGGCATAACGTGATGAAGCTTATCACCAGGGTACACTCTTTCTCGGGGCTGAACCGAGAGGTCAAGCAGTGTACAATGGGCCAAACGTCACCCGGACAACGTGGGTGACCAATACGACTTGCGCATGCACTTTCAGGCGAAGAAGAAAGCGGCCGAGGTGACGCGACAGTCTCCTTCGCTCCTGCGGCAGTTCTTGTCCCAGACCGAGCAGCCGCAGTGGTGCGTGCAGCCTGGAGCAATGGAGGAGGAGCAGACGGACTCTGAGAGTGGCTGGTGCGGCAGTGATACTGATGAGGAGCCCGGAGATTCGGATTCGTATACAACAGCGGTGTTGAATATGAAATTGGGCAATTGCAGTCGCCAAGTCATAGTTTACCATTAATGTAGCATGCAGATATCAGCTTAAAGTCATTCCTAGCCACCCACGTACTACCTGACAATCGAGCTGCACGAATCTCTCGCCCTGAATTCTTCGTACAGTGCATCCACTGCCACGAACAAAGAATTTGCCAGTCGTCTAAACTCCGGCCTTAAGTCCTCCTTGCAGCGTACGAAACGATCTTCGTGCCAAAGTCGTCTCTCATGCTTGAGAAGTTGTAACGAGAGCTTTCCAGATCCTTCCAAAAACCTTTTGAGGTTGTGTTTGCATGGCTGATGCCGGGTATTTGGCAAGCTTCGGGCATTTATATTCTGTACACCGAGCGAGTGGTGGAAATGGGAATTCCGTCATCGAGCCCTTGTCGCAGAGGACACTGTCGCATTCCTTTTCCCACTTCAAATAGTTTTCTCTGGCTTCTGTTTGCCTCTGCTCCTCGTATCTTTTCAGGTTGTCCCGTAGAGCTTGATATTCTCGGACTTGCCGCAGTCCATCCTCTTTGAGTGCTGCGACTTCTGCAGCACGCCTCGCCCGCAGTAATCTCATAGACTCCGCTTGTCGTCTTCTCTCCTCATTCTTTCGACTCCCTTAGCTCCGTATATTTTGTCGTTCGCTATAGATCTGAGATAGTTTGCGCAGCCCGCAGTATCCGAGCCGGACAGCAAGGGGGGCGACAACCGCAATTGCGAAAGCAATGCTGCACCACTTGAGCATTCGAAGGGCTATCAATCGCCAAAATTTCAATAGGTATGCAATTCGAAGGGCTCGACATGAGGCGCATACGGCTTGATAACCTTGATGAGCTAACCATCGGACGCATATCCCGAGGTATCGACAAATAGCACTGGTGGCGTTTCGTAGTTGGTTTCCTGCAGCGTGCGACATAGTTCCAGCAAACAAGGCCGCTGGTCCTTGCGCAACCGTGTTCAAGATCGCTCTCGAAAGAAGATACATGTCGACTAGCTCTGCCAGAGGATAGGGACTTTAAGCAGCAGCGTGCAGAGTCAACCTCTTGTGAAAGATCCAATGTCACGATATCCCCGCTCTGACTTATAACTCACGTGATGCATTGTCTCTCCACCTGCTCGGTCTTCGACGTGGCGGGCCCGGAAGAAGGCCGGTACGATGGACTAATTGGGACCGGCACGGAAAGGGTGATCCCAGGTACAGGATCACCACGCACCAGACGATCTTGTAGGGGGATCACTATCTGGATGGTGATCCACACCCCAACCTTGCGTTCGCTATGCCACACAAAATAGTCCGGTACGCAAGCGAGCATGTCACTACTCTTGTTGATCGCACAGCATAGCATACTGTGCATACCTCGTCGTAGATTTAAAATAAAAATTTGGCTTGGAAGGAACTCCCAAATGAAAAATTAGTCATGGGGAGGAATCGGATCCTAGGTGCCAATGCGCAGTCAACTCGGATTCTTTGCACTTGGACTCGCACGTCAATTGGCCCTGAGGTAAAAACCGAGAAACCCAGAGAAATCAGACAAGGTATGTAGCTCGTGAAAGAGGGCCCGTTTCCGCTTCACAGCCGATCGTTTCTATAAACTCTAAACCCCCCAGCATTTCCCCGTCCGCCGTGAATTGGGTACTGGAAACTTATGTTTTCCCATCTAGTGCTTGGTAAAGCTGGCGATTTATCCCCGTGCCATCTGGAGACATACCCTTGGATTGCAAGCAGGCAGAAGCCGAGTTGCCTGACGTCATCACCACCGTAGGTAGGCAGAGTTGCTGCTAAAGTGTCTACGTGGACGAATTGTCTGGTACTGACCGCCACGTCGGGACAGCGCAAAGCTATTCGGAGCACAGAGATTCCGGAGGGCAGCAATGTGGAGGCTACTGTTTGGCGGCACTATGAGGAAGCCTGCCGCAACATCGACTGAAGAAAAAAAGGTGCACGGTGTCGCGTGGTCGCGCCAGGCTTTGTATCACAACACAGGCTTACCGTATTCTCCAATAGCGTGCTCCCGCTGCCAGTGTTCGCGTGTCAATTGCAATCGAAAGCAAGATGCTCGAGGTGTCCCATCCGCGACGCTGAGTTCACCCAAAGAGTAAACCCTCTTCAGCCTTTCCGAAACGTCAGAAGCAACTCGTGATATCTGTACCAGGTTCGGGTCTCGATTTGTGCCGATTCGACCAAGGACGGCACCTGATGGGGCGCCGGGACGAAGGGGAATAACGCGCTCTTGGCCTTGGGTGAGACGCGGCCGCCCCGCTATAAGATCCGCTAGTCGTTGCCCAGGCAGCACTGGTCAAGTGGGGCAGTGTCATCTCGCAACAAACAATGTGGTTCCGAATCTTCCACCATCCATTACACTGGCCGAATTGATGCTGCACGAGACCAAGAAAGAGGACCATCGGCATGGAGCGCGCAACTACGAATGAAATGCAAGAGCTGCTGCGTGAGGCACAGCTGCGGGCCGAAACCGCTGAAAGACGCTTCGAGGAAGAGAGACGACAACGCGAAGCAGCAGAGCAGGAACAGCACCGAGAGCGACAACAACGCGAAGCAGCAGAGAATCAACGCGAAGCAGCAGAGCAACAACGCGAAGTAGCAGAGCAGCGAGCAGAAGCGTCCGGGAAACAGACACAACGCACCACCCTCAACGAGTACCTCGATGCGTGTCATCGGTCGGTCTTCTCCAGACTTAAAGTGGAACCCGATCCCGACCGGTTATCACGAGGTTCTTTGACCAATCCACAAAGCAAACGGTGTCCCACCAATCTGCGACAATGGCCCGACTTACTTGAGCAGCAAAGGCGCATATTCGGCCTCCTCTTCGACAACTTTCCATGCGACTCAGATCGATTCTTCGAGAGCAAGCACTTCTTGGCAACAATGGGCACCAGGATCGGCGGACGAAGCATCGCGGACGAGAAAGTCCTGGAATTTTTCTTGCACAACGCTGTGGAGGATCCCGTCAGGAACATCATCGATCAGCTTGTCAACATACCAGCCGTCACAAAGGCGTTCGATCTTGGTGACGGCATCGTCTTCGAGAATCACCCACATGCGCTGAGCGAAACCGCGGAAGAGGTGATCGACAGGCAGGCACGTCTCGTACCACCGAGCACACCAGGACACGGAGAGAATCTGAGGAAGCTGCAGGCGGACCAGATCTGCATCTACCGTTCCGAAGATGCCCGAGGGAGGCGGACAAGGGCCTTCATCTGCGAATACAAGCCACCGCACAAATTGACGCTTCAGCATTTGCATGTCGGTCTGCGCGTCAAGGATATTTACAAAGAGGTCGTAAACCGGAAGACGATACCGACTTCAGAAGACCCAGAGGCGCGCTTCGAATACCATGCCGAGAGGCTGACCGCGTCAGCGATCACGCAGACGTACCATTACATGATCGAGGGTGGCCTCGAATACAGCCTCTTGACAACGGGCGAAGCCATCGTGTTTCTCAAGATTGACTGGGAGGAGCCAGAGACCCTTCTTTACCATTTGGCGGTACCCAGCGCCGAAGTTCCTGTCCAAACGAAGGACGCTCACCTCTGCACAGCCGTCGCTCAGTATCTGGCCTTCGCGCTGCTGGCCATTGAAGGATTGGGAGAGCGGGCGCACAGTCAGAACGAACGCGACCGGGCTACGCAGAAGCTGAACAAATGGGAGGTGTCATTTGATCTTACATATCGATCGATACCGCCGGAGGACCGGTCCTTCCTTTCGGACAGCTCCCCAGGCTACCAACCTCCTACGTACGGCAACGTAGATCGGTCACCGATCCGTCCACGAAAGAACCCGCCGCGGGGACACGGTCATACCGATGTCGGAACCCTGTCGAGACGAAACGACGGGTCTGAGTCGGATGAGGAGCCCAATTCAAGAGCGCCAGCCACGCCAACGCCCGCCCAACGCAGTATGAGACAGGAACCTAGACGGAGCGAGCGCCTGACCAGGCGACCGCGTGGAGGTGGCGCCGATAACAGCGGGCAACGCCGACAGTTCTGCACCCAGAAGTGCCTACTAGGTCTGGTCCGAGGACATCCTCTTGACCGGAACTGCCCAAATTTTGCTCTTCACCGCCCGGGGGGGGCGTCTCATCGGCGCGCAGCCCTCCACCACCCGGTCGACCACGCCGAGTGGCTGAACCTGCTCCGGGCGCAGCTACAGGAGACGCTCGATGACGGCATCACGCCCCTCGAACAGAGCGGCGCTCGCAGTGTACTCTTCAAGGTAACCTTACTTGCTTATGGATACACATTTGTAGGCAAAGGCACAATCCAGGCTTTCATACCCGATCTCGAACACGAAGCTGCTGTCTATCGACGCTTGGATGATCTACAGGGTATCCACGTTCCTGTGTTTCTCGGCGCCGTGGATCTACGATCCGTGGACAGAATATACTACTTCGACCACAGGGTGTACATAGTGCACTTGACATTTCTGACATGGGGCGGAGAAAGCCTTTACGAGGCACAAGGGGCTACGTATGACACGGAGCGGCAAGTCAAGGGCAGCTTGCGCGCCATACATCAGCATGGTGTCATCCACCGAGATGTACGAGCTCAGAACATCTTGGTCTGTCAGGAAACTAACGGAGTGATGATGATCGACTTCGAACGGGCGGTGCTATTGGAACCGCCGCGACATCCGCTCGCACAATTGGCGCCGAACAAGCGAGTACTGCAAGATGCGCCCAACAAGCGAAAGCGTCATAAATCGAGTCAAGTGACGAAACACTTTTCTGAGGATGTTTTGATGGCGAGTCATCTTTTCGTGGCCACCAGTTCGTAGATTGGAATAACTAGCACACCGGTCTACAGGTTCGTTCTGCCTGAAGATGTCTTCTCGCAAATTATGATTTTTGAGGGTACTCTCATGTATTCTGTCGTGAAACGGGCCCCGTTTCGCATTCGGAGCCAATTATTTCCATCAACTCTACCCCTGGCAGTTCCCCCGCGAAACGGGCCCCATTTCCCCTTTCGCATTTTTTCGTGACCGTGCGCGCGAAACGGGCCCCGTTTCTCGCGTGAGGTGATTGGAGGGAGGCATCTGGAGGATCCAGTTTTCCAGGTCCGGGAGACGCCACTAGCCCGATCCCGAGGGCCTGTGCATCGTCGTCTCGTCGGCGACGCGCAAACTGTAACCGTGAGCGTACTCGTGCTATGTGCGCATGCGCATGATTTGTAACAATGGCGGCTCTACCGTATGATCCAATCCGCGGCGATTGCCAAAACAGACCTGCCAAGCGACCTCGACTCCAACCATCACCGACTGCCAGAATACCGCGGACGCCGTCCCCTAAAGAGCGCGAGCGGCTACTGGCTCTCGGGTTGTATAACAATGAACCTGAACCAGCCATTCTCTGCACTCGCTGTGGCTTCGCCCTTAAAGCGGATGGCGACCGCGTTTCTCGTCATCTAGGCGAGAAACACGACATTACACGGAAGGCTCGCTGGGGTCGGAACACGCTGGTGCAGTCCTTGCAGCTGTGCAGCTGCCGGATCCGACTGCGCTGCCAACGAGGTCAGATGGCTGGACTAGGCACCCTTACCTTGCCTTGATGAAGGGAGCTGCCTGTAAGCACTGTGAATTCCGGTCTACAAGCCTCGCCGTTCTCGCACAGCACCTTCGAAAGGCGCACAAGCGCGAGACATTATCTATCTACCGAGGTCGCTGGCTGCGAGATCATATCAACGACAGACTCGTCTTTCAGAGCTGGCTCGTCGGTGATACTCACAACGCTTGGATAGTGGCGACAGATGCTCCGCAGCTGCAGCTCTTGCGTGAGACTGACGGAAACCACGACTTGGCCTCCAGTCGCGCCATTCGAATGCATGCAGAAGAGATCATCACCCAAGAGAAGTTGCATCTAGCTTCTCAAGCGACGTCTATGTCCGATCAATCGTCCTCGAAAAGTATTGTGATGACGAACTGGATGCGACGGACCGGGTGGGGGCAATGTTCGAAGGTGCGCATCGCGACTTTCTCGTGGCCTTGTCGGATCTGCCGTATCTTCACTCCGGTCCTTGTTCCTAACGACACCTGATAATACAATTCAGGCCGAGAGCTTCGAGGAGGACGAAAGAAAGCTTTATATCATCGTCGCTGCCCTAGACCGGCTTTTTGACCGATGTAACGATACCGTACTACATACGGATACATCTATACGACGCTGGCTTAAAGGCCTGTTTCCTGACCGCCCGTTCAAGGCGCCATTCAAAAACATTTGTGCCCAACCAGGACTACTCGTAGTCGGCGAAAGGGGAGGAGGCGCCGGACCCCAACGACCTATTGGCGTTCAATGTCCGTGATATCTCGGTCAAGCACCATGTGGGAACATCAGCAGCTCGCTCTGCCTCTCTGGCCAATATCGCGACCGCGCGCGAGCCAGGTCGGCGTGCAAGTGACTGGCCCTTCCGGGATCAAAGCGGTAGGCTGTGCTCCAAGGTAAAGTCTGCTAGATAACGCACACGACGCGCAGTCGCAGGGCCGCCATCCCAGTTGGTCAACCACCGGCACACGGCGAAGGACCAAACAATACGTAGAGGACATGCACAAATCCGCGCGAAATGAGTTGTGCAAATCCTGTATGGGCCCAGACCGGACGTAAGACTTGTGTGACAAATGGAACATTGCGGAAGTCTCCCTAAATGAAGCCCCCACGGCTTGGTGCGCAAATTTAGCAAAGTTACAGCTGAATCAAATCATGCTCTGACATTCCATCAAAAACAAGGCAGACGGGATCCAAATAAACAGCAGTCGACAGCAGAGGAGACCGACTGTTGGTTGGTCTCAGGACAGGAAAGTAAGTTCAATCGCCGTTGCAACA
This sequence comes from Tolypocladium ovalisporum, assembly GCA_024340015.1. Taxonomy (NCBI): domain Eukaryota; kingdom Fungi; phylum Ascomycota; class Sordariomycetes; order Hypocreales; family Ophiocordycipitaceae; genus Tolypocladium; species Tolypocladium ovalisporum. Next base: position 57,553 of record JALHBZ010000122.1, read on the forward strand.
GTAAAGTAATATCAGGTCCTCATTAGGCCCGGAGGATCCTCCAAAAACGTCTGCACTTCTGGCCAGACAACGTCGAACCACTTCCGGAAGTAAGCCTCGGCTTTATCACTACCAACAGCGGCTCCGAGGATGAACCCCGTCGTGATAGTAGCCAGACAATACAGACCCTCTAGCTGAAGACGACCACAGGACCAGCCGTTGATGCACCGTCCGGCCGCACACCGACATGGTGGGATGTTGTCGTCCGTCCCAGCCAACGCCAACAAGCGCGACAACAATTCTTTAAACTCGGTCAACCCGGAATTTCTCTCCGAAATATCATCTAAAGCAAACACCTTGGTGTAGAAGCGCCGGAAACAACGCACACTATGCCGGCCAAGAGGTATCGGGCCCAAAGACCAGACTTTGACATCCAAAGTAGTCGTGGGAATGTAACGACAGAGCGATTGCCACTCCCGCTGACGGCGAAATACAGAGCGGAATAAAGCGCAAAAGAAGAAATCAATGTCGGCCAAAGATCGGTGCTCATTTCGTTCAGTACCGCATGCATCGAGCTGGGACTCTAGACATGGCCGAATATCGTCGGCACATTGACGAAGCCGTGTGAAATGACTCGGGTCTAGATTCGCTCCGTGAAAAGGATCGTCGGGTATCAACCCCCCCAAATGCCCGTCAGACATGACGGCTGTTGCGGTCTCGCACGATTGATATCTTGTATACGGTCGGAACCATTACATTAATTGCTGCGATTGCCATCAATGACCTAAGTTATTCTTTCCTTCCGTGGCGCGACGGTATGACGGTCGTTTACAACGGCGTCAGGTCAGAAAGCCCAAGTAGCTCCTAGAAAGCAGTTCAGGCTACCAAACTATCATTCTACCACCGCAGATAACTTATGTCTACGTAGATAATCTCAGAGGCCGGCATCGAGTTGTGTAGCCCAGCTGATTGATTGGAGGATACGACCGATGTCTGGCCGCCCGTCCAATTCACAGAGCTATGGCGGCCAGCGCTTTCAGGAAGCGCATCTCAGGTTCCTTTGGTACTCTCTAGATAGCGCGCATGGTGCATGCGACTTTCCAGGCTATTAGCTTGGGTTCTTTTCTACGGGCCCATACCGTGTCTTATGTATTCAGCCACCACGTCGTGCAACAGTCCATTGAGTTGCTTGAGAGCGAGGAGCGCAATAGAACAGGCATAAGGCATCCGCTAAAGCCTGTGCGGTTCATATACAGTACCATCTTATTAACACATGCAATAATAGTGAGAGATAACGAGGCTTTATTTTTACCCTGCCCCTAAACTTCCCCACAAAATACTACTAGACGCAGCTATCGTTGATGCCCCAGCCTCTATCCATGCAGCTATTCTCACAGAGTTTTACAAAGTAATTGTTGCCGTTACCATCTGAGCATTGGAATAATCCGTCATTAATCTCGTGAGGGATCGGGCGTGAGGGCGATCTTGGCAATCTTTGATGGCCTGGAGGCTCTGATCCATATCGTTTCCTACATATCCATTAGACTTAAAGCAGCTGGCTGGGGTCGATATCTCTATTACCTTTGCTTAGAAGGTATGGCCGCAGTACTGAAAGCCTCTCGGGCAGCTTGCTGCGGTAGCGAGGGGGATAACGGTAGCCAGAACGGCCAGAGGAATACAGGTGGCGTTGAATATAGTGAAAGCGGTTCCTGAGTAGGTCATGATGAAGGGGTCGTACGAGGGTAGGTTGAGGTGTGCGGCAGGTAGGTAACGCCAGATACAGCACCTGCGTCTTTAGCATCATTTCGCAGCCTGCCGCTGGATCTGGCTCTTAAAGCTCCATCTATAAGATTATAACGAATGAAGTATACCGTACATACCATACGCATAAACTTACTACTACTTTCGTACCGTTATTCAACTAATCCTTGTCCAAAATATCGCCGACATGTCAAACCCAGAGAATTTATTTGACTGGGCAGAAGATCTCAAAATCTTTTCCACTCTAACGCCTAGCACGTACCAACATCAATGTTGGATAACCGAGTTCAAAGCCTTGAACTTTCGACTAGTAATGCGACAAACACTAGGAGGGAAAGTTTACGAGGAAAAAGAGGTTCACGGAAAGACACAGCGAATCTGGAAGTACGAATTGAACCTGACCTCGTATCTGGCGAAACTAGGCGAACTTCAAGACATGAGTACCGCTTGTCTTGCATTAGGCCTTAACGACTCGCCAGAAGGACGTCGGATCCTCGCTCTTCAAGATCTTCGAAAACAGACCTTCAGACGTACCAAGAGGTCCTTCATCATTTAACAAGTCTTTCCCTCGGTAGGGAGAAACTTGACCCGAAAGGCTTATTTGCTTGCGTAGCTACACCCGAATATTTGCATTCGCTAGTAGCACACGGCGCAAGAACATGTTCTGTGTATAAGGTGGAATTCGGTGTAGGGAAGACAATGACGTGGAATCACTGTGACGAGCACGCGACATGCTCTGACTGTTATGCTTCCCTGGTCGATACGGAAAACCACGTTCATTGTCGTATATGCGTGCCCTTTTCGCGCTGGGATCGTTATGGATACTACAGGTCGCTAGATGACGTAGTCTGCGGCCGCGTCCCAAGGTAGATCTTCTTCTTTGTTGAGTTTTAGACTTAAGAGATTTCAGATAGGCGCGGCCCGGACCAGGCTGTTCCTGCGAACTACCCAAGTCTATAGAGGAACGTAATCAGAGAAGACGTTGGCCGTACTATTAGCATGTAAAGATCTTGACGCGTAGCCTCTTCGTCGTCAGGATCCAGTATGGCTCCAATATGGCTCAAATTTACCAAGACGGCGCCCACAGCTGTATTAAAATAAAATATGACACTGAAAGTGTTTTCAAGTCAAATCTTAAGAGGCTCGCAATTAATGCACTCGGGGCAACGATCTACGCCAGAGAACAGTAATTACAAATTACTAATAGAGTACTACGAGCACCACATTTACCGGAGCCATGAGTGATAGAACGGCCACCTGAGCGACTAAAGAACCAACGCATCGAGAAGTGGGAGAGATAGTGGGCACCTTTCATAGCTTCACAAGCAACTCAACGCTGAATCAATCGTCGCTCCCTACATTATCAGGACAGATACAGTACTTTGCCCCATAGAGGCTGGACTGCCTAGGCAGTGCCACGGAATGTGGTCGCAAGCTGGCAGACTTTGCGCTCGATATTTCTTAACGGGCGCAAAGATGGCGCATTACCCTCAGAGTCAAGGCTGGGCTGAACCGCTCTCCGTCGACTGCCTCTTGTAGAATATAAAGCACAGAAACCCCCTCGATTACGGCTTGAACAATTACAGGATCTCGTAACGCCGTAATAGCATTAATCTTGAACTTTTTAGATCCGCCAGTTCTCGCGTTCCTGCTCTCTTCTGTACATTTAGGACTCATTAATCGAGCACTACTATCTATTTGAGCCCCATTCCCTCGCTTATGCAAGCCTATCGTAGATTTACGTGACCTTTGCTAACATCGGCAGCGCTCAGATAATGGACTCTACACACGACCAACCGCGTGGAGACAGTGCGCAACCAGAGACACGCGGGAGCTATCAACAGCTGCTCATGTCCTTTTCCGGATATGTGATACCTGAGGAAAGAGAGATTGGTCGTTGGATATACTCAATGTATGAGACAGGGCTTTTTCGGATTCTCAACCTGCGGGCTATGATTTTGCGCCACACGAACCTCCGGAATTGGAATTCATTCAGGATCACGGAGTCCAATGCCTCGGCGTCTGCACTCTGTCTCGCCGCTACCCTGGGTGTGTCATTGCTTTGCTGGATGTGGCGCCAGAGCTGGTTTTGGATATGGTGGCACATTACCCTGTAAGAGCAAGCCAACTCTGGGAGTCCCATGAGACTAACCTTGATTTAGCTTTGCCATATTTAACTCCTACAGCGGGCTCAATAACGCAATAAAGGCCATGCACGGGCTGGTTACCCTGGGGAATACAATACTAGCATTGGGGAATTGGCTGCTTTATCCTCTAGTAGTATATCTGTTGTATGAAAAAGGCCGAGCTTCGAGTAAAAAGCTCCTTAGATGATATGGTAAATGAAGACACTGATCTTAACATGAGTTTAAGAACATAAGTTTATGCTCAGAACAGTCGTCACGCACAGCGATGGATATGGACTCGGTCTGGGCTCGTCATGTCAATATAGATTAAACAGACCATTTCATGCCGAAAGCGGTTGACAGCCTCATCACTCCCTTAAAAGGCAGCATCTATGCGCATAGTCCGTCCCTTTGATGATATCGCACATTCCCAACGTAGTGATTCCCTATTTACGTACATATTATATTTAGAAAAGGACCCTGCCAAAAGTCACAGTGTCCTTTCTTGCTCTATCACTCCGATCTCTGCCGGAAATTGCGCTAAGCATGCACTGCACTTCCTTCGATTTGTGCACCCTGGATGGATGCGCCGAACTAGGCTGTCGGTGGTGAAGGGGCGTAATTATAACTATAAGTGCGGGATCCAGTCGCAGATCAATTCCTGCCAGGTTACAAAGGCAAAGTTCATTGTCATGTCATCGTTACTATCGTTTGAATCGCCAGAGCACACTCAGTACTTCCTCGCAATCCTGCAAGGGTATGGTTCACGGATTCACAAACATCAAGACACAGCCCGAAGTTTGTCTGAAGACCATCGGAAACTACAAGAAGCAGTGAACGAGCTGCAAAAGCAACGAAAGGAAGGAATCTCTTGGCTGGAGATGCAACAAAATCTGATACGCTGTCAAGAGGAGCATATAGTTTTGTTAGAGAGTGTTCGATCTAAGTCAGAGCCTCAGCAGCCACTAATCAGCTGGAAACTCCCTTCACCATCTGCAACGGACTGGCAGGTCGAAGGTTTGGCTACTGGCTCACTTGATTGTTTAGAGACTCCATATCCAAAGAGACGGAGGGTGGAGCCGACCACCGCATTGGAGGAATGGGATAGAGCTACATCTTGATTTAGATCACCCCGGAGCGAGCTTCGCTTCGAGATCCGCTTTTTGTTCGCGCGTTAGACACTGGGAGCGGGCCTTTTTGCCTCCCCTAGACAAGAATCACCTTTCCAGGTACGCGAAGCTCGAGTAGATCCAATTGAGCAATGCCAATCTCCCAGTGCCCTTCTCTTGAGATTATGTTATTATCGATAGTGCCTTTCTGTAGTCGCTACCTGCTGCTAGAGCCCTCTGGCAAAGTCTAGCAAGGTCCTTGCCTAGATGGGGCGGCCGAGCGGCTGGAAAGTTCATCTAGTTCGCAATATATGAGGCGGATCCAAAGAGATTGCTGGGAGGGATCCTTTGGTCATTCGACGATTCGCCATAGGTATTAGCAAGGAGTCCATAAACAGGCGGCCTAGTCGCATGTTGCCTATCGTCGGGTTTCGGTCGTTAGCGCATGGGTCGGCCGGGCTCTGACCACTAATGAGCGCAGCGCCCGCCCACCACCCATGACGACGAAGCAGAAGCGTGAGTTCGTGAGGTACCTGACAACGTGCTGGTGCGACCGAAGAGAACAGGGTCGTCGGGTCGGCCAGGCGGCCCATGCCCGTAGACGCCGTACGAGATAGTAGACGCTTCGCCGCGACCTATGGTTTGCCAAGGACGCGCGCGCACGTAGTTGACATTGGTGAAGGGGTGACCCGGATGTTGTTAATCCGGCCGCCGAAGTTTTCCTCGGCCGCTATTTTAACGCAGCCATCCCCGCTGTGCGAGGTTAGGCAGACAGCCCGACACCCGACTGAAGCTTGCGCGTCATTCAAGACTACCTCTCTCACGATCTCAGGCTATGTCTGAAGGAAAAGACGTTCCAGGCCTTAACAAGGCTCTGACGGGAGACGATTTGGGTAAAAGTCGAGACCTGTACGTATCTCCTGACAAGTATCAACTGTCAGCCAACTAAAGTTTGATAGCTATAACGGTCTTCCCGACGATTTGCAACAACCAGAGGTCCTTGACTCGCACATAAGCGATCTCGCCGAAATATTTGTCCGAAACCGGGCTCATGAAATCCTCGGCATACACCTCGTCCATCGCCATTTCTCCATACCTGCGGGTTATGTCTTGGTCGGAAAGAACTATTGCCAGCCACGCACCCGCTGGGCTAAGACCATCGCAATCCCACATGTGGATCTCAACAGTGTGCATGGGCATGTATTCCTTCTCACGCACCATGGATTTCACCCTTACGAATATCAGATGGGCCCGATACCGGACTTGTCCCGAGTTGCTAGCAGTTTCCTGACAGAGCTCTCCGATTATTTGGAATCGAATGGACTGACGATGCTTCTTGGGCTCCAGATCACAGACCCTAACCCTTTGCCAATGTTTGACCTGGTTCTGCCTGAGGGAACCCTGATGATGGACAAATCCAACCTGGAGGTTGCATCCCAACTAGACAGACTGGCTGGATGTTTGAGCTGCGAAATGGCGAGCCGCGAGTGTGTACACCATACGAGACACATGCGCAACATGGCGAAGGGCATGACTGTTTCAACAAAGGGTCGCCCCATCCACGCTTGGAGACTTTCCAGGATGTCAAGCATGCACTTCAACAAGAACATATAATCTTTCCATAGGACTGTGCAATTGTTATTCAGGATCAGGGGGTCGCGTCAAGGGGCTACGTCCACCACTCGTCCTAAATTTATTTATTTCCGCGCATCACTGTCTTGATTGTCGACCATTAACTTACTCCGTTTGCCCAACTCTTCGCCCATTTCTTCGGAAATCCAAAGGGTGATGAATGATCTCCTATTTCCATCATAGGTGTTGTACCGTTTCTCAGGATTTGTGAGCCATATTTCCCAAACATGCTCGTCGCGAGACAGCGCACGTCTAGCATCTTCTTTGTGGACGATGAACACTTCACCCTGATACTCATTTGTGGTTCCCTGTTCTCTGCGGTCTGCGCAATACATTGTCAGGAAAGTTCATCCAGGGTGAGGAGATGGGTTCAACCTCTTGAGGGCGACGATGGATCAGGTCGGGATTCGGTGCGTCTCCGCTTCCGTCTCCCACCTTCAATGTTCTCAGGATTGAGGTCATATGCTGGCAAGTCAGTCAGTCCCTTTCTCCTTTCAATATGACGATTCACTAACCTTCCAAAAACTCTCCAAATCCAGAAGACTTTTGCAGTTGTTCTTTATCCTCCCGAAGCACATGCAGTGTCTCCCGAATTACTGAGGGCCACGATGGCGACCGATCCGGCTCTACATCACTCAAGAGAAATGCGAAAATGTCGCCCGCCATTGCCCCTCCAGCCCAGAGGCTAGGCGCGAAAGCAACCGCCCATGAAATAACTCTGTCGCGATTAAGCTGTCGGATTTGCTCGCATCTCCGTCGCGTCATGTCTTTTCTCATCCGTAGATCCTCGCTGTCGAATTTCGAGTACTGAGGTCCCCCGAATATGACGGTGATATTCCTCCTGAACACAATAGCTTGTTTCAGTCGACCGCTTGTCAAAATGTCTTCAACGCAGGCCAGAGAATGCAATTGATGCTTCTTGCTTTCTTGCCATGCTCTGTCCTCCTGGGTTTTCTTCAAGTCCTGGATCCTATGTAATATTCCAGCTCCTGTCGCGGAGAGCTTCGTGCTCAGGTCACCAAGGGTATCCCATTGTTCTTCCGAAGGATAGATTTTGCTGAGTCTCAGCAGCAACTTCTCAGCTTTCTCAAGGAGGCCTTGTAATTGAGACACCACAGAGTTTGCCGACATGGCTCGATGGATTGGACTGGATATGGTGGTTCTGCTTGGGGAGGGGCTCCGTAGACTAGTTGCAGTGCATACCTTATGACCTTTGTGCAGAGGGGAAGAAATCAGGCGCCGCTCAGCTTTATGCAGGTCTGCAAAAGTTCAACGTTTGAAGGTGCGGGATTCCTGGATGTGATTTGTCGAAATTGCGGGGTAGGCAAGACAGCTGTGGCGTTGCTTAGATATCACCCTTTTAGGGAGTCGCGACATCATACGTGCAGGGAAGACCATGCTAGTAAGTGTTTCTAGATCGCACGCCATTACCAAGTAATGTCCTCGTGCTCTTTGCAGACCGAAGTCCCAGTGATCATCGAGAAGGCCCCAATTGTCCGTTGAGCACCTTACTGGATCCCTGCGGGCCGTCCCTAGTGGGTAATCATTGGGCACGACAAGGCTGAGTGGATTCGTGCGCCAAAGCACGGACTATCTACGGCTGAGATTTGACTCGTCATGCCGGTCAAGGCCCCAACTGCGTGCGCCAGGGCCCCCTGATATGAGAGAAGCTCCCCTTACATTTTGGGGGCATCAGCCGCATCAGGGTGTCTCGCTCCCATGGCGATGCAGACTGCTCACCGCCTAAGCGCTGTCCAATCTCTTCTCATTATCAGCGATCGTAACGAAGACAGTCAACTACTTCACCAGTATCAGGATCATGTTATCTCATGGACAAGTGCTTTTAGCTCATATATAAGATGAGCGATTGGTAGTAAGCAGCTTCGAGGATGGGATAGTACAGCTAGTCTCGACAACGGCATAATCGATCAAAACGAGAAAGCATTAGCGAGAATTATATAAAGCTTGATGAATTGATCATTCTAGTCTGCGGCATCCTGCTCTGACTCCGTCGAAGGGGTCAAACCCATAGATCGGTCGGCCAATTCGGCGAAGACTATGAATTACCTAGTACCCATAGTCAGCTCTGCGTTGATCAGGTAGCAAATCAAGGGTATAGCTGGTACATCATCTCTAGTGATTGTCTTTGCATTTCGATACTCGACGAAAACGACGCAGGTACTTAAGATCTACTAAAATATTAGAGACGAGGCTTATAGATGATGTCAGATGGGGACTTACTGTCTCGAGCCGACCCTTGAGGGCAGCACGAATATCCGGGTAGATATCAGCGGAAACATACTTAATACCTCCTCGTCTAGCCAGTCGTCTAAGGAAGCTGTCAGTAAGAAAGTCTTGGGTTATATGAGCGCGAAGAATAAAAGGCAATCACGGAAGGCAAGCTGTCGCAATAATTACTATGGCGTAAGGTAACTCACCTGATGTCTGCTCGCGCTATGAAGTGGTTTGTCAGTCTACTAAGCCGCGTTTTATCCATGTGTCGTGAATGACTTACTGATGCCCTGAAACGTGTCCGTAACTATCCTGCTGAGATGGTAATTGCAAGATTGATAGTTGGTCGACCAGTTGGGCGTGAGCCTTTTGTGCTGGTCAACGCATCTATCAGGGTCCACACTTGTTCTTAAGCTACAAAAGCAGCTCGGGTTGATGCAATGTGGAAGGGCGGAGGCCTCCTTTAAGCACCCTTGCACCCCTGTGTGAGCACCCCTGTGTGTGCACCCTTGTATGAACAAGCCTTTGTGGGCTACAGAGCACTCCATCCTGCTGCCTGCGGACAATCGTTCCTTGCATCTTGGCGCTCTTACCCCCCCCCCTTCCTGGCGGCGGGCTCGACTCGAGCATGTTGTCATTTTAAAACGCCGACAGTGGCCAACTACTCGTAGGCTACACCCTGCGGCTCGATATCCGGCCCAAGGGTACTCAATTTGTGCCGGAAGGGCTGGAATGGAGGCCGCATGCTGCCTAAGGGCTTCAGACGAGGCCCGGGCTAATTTTGGGGCGTGGCCGAGATGAGCTAGCTGGGGCAGCCCGCGTGGGGTCATCAAGGGGCGCAAGATACAGTACTATCTTGACGTGTAACAAATCAAATTTGAGCCTATTCAGGTCGATGTTGTTCTTCTAGACTGCATGCGTGAACAAATATGGTACTGTATATCTCGATACACTTCGCCGTTCTGGGTCCTTTTGTTGCACCCGTATCGTCCTTCCTTTATTTATTTCCATGTCTCTTGGTATCGATCCTCAAATGGCAAGCCCCCCTAACTTGCCATCGCCTCCTACAAGTTCCCTTGGAAAACGTCATCGCGCACTTTCTCTAGAGCTTCGTTCCTCGGATGCATTATACCCGGACTCAGAGCCACGTCGAAAGTCAAGAAAAGTAGCTCGATGCAGCGAAATGAGGGGGTACGTCGGGACGATGAGGAAATAATGAGGGGGCGCGGTGGCGCGAGTGGTTGTGATTTTGGCGAAGGCTGACGAGCAGAAATAAGAACACCCTCGATCATGGGCCACAACGACCCATTCACGCCGCAAATGTCAAAGCGACACGCGGACTCCCCTGGCTTCAAATGGCTTAGCACGAGCCAGGCGGCAAATAAAGAAGACTTGCCAACAGGCTCCGTCGCACACGCACGGGACTGATATCATTGAAGGGGATGCAGGATCTGCTTGGGGAGACGTCCGACCCCATCTCAGTAAACCCTCCTCAACCTTTGATCGCGAGAATCTAAGTTCTTCGATGAACTATCTCGCATAACTCACGGCTAGTGGTTGCGACTGTCCCGCCAAGGGCACCAAGGAAAAAGTGCTTGGGGCGTCGGAGGCAGATGTGGACATGTCACGCCTGCCGGAGAATCATCAGCCGAAATATCCAGAATCTGACTACGAATCAACAATTGCCAACACGACCCGTTCAGGCACACCCGAGATGCAGGAGTTTGACGATACAAACACCCCGCCAAGACCAGCTGGCTATAGCTCTTTTGGCGAGGCAGAACGCCGAGGGACTGGTAATGGCCGTGAACTGGCACGTGCGTCCAATTCCGACGATGCACTTTTTCCCACTCATTAGAAATTCCTTAGTTCCATCTACAAATAGCCCTCGGAATCTTTTTGATCGAAGCCACGCGAAATGGAGCGGCTGCATCTTGCACATACAACTCGTCAGTGCAATCAACGTCAGCTGAGGTGCCAGTGCGGACCCTGTAACAGTCTAGGCATCTGACTCTCCCGCTTTGCTTCACGACGAGGCCTTTGACAGAGGCTCCCTGAATATGATTGATCTGCCACCAAACTTCTTGGGCCCTTTGAACCCTTTGCTGGAGTAAACATTGAGCAATAGACTCTCAGTCAGTCAGTGGATGATATACCCACAGCGCATGATCTACAAAACCTCAATCCACACTGCTCAAAACATTTCCATATGGTGTGAGAATCGCCGCAGCTGCTGCAGCAATACACAGCATCTCTCTTCTCTTTTGGCGCGAAGTTATGTGTGCACGAGTCCCAGTGTCGGAGGAGGTTTTCAACAGAATGAGGGCGCAAGAGATGATCCGGCTATTAGACACTGAGTGATGGACTCTCAATCAGCCAGCGGATTTACCCACAACGCATAGGTTACACAACCTCACTCCACACTGCTCATGACATTTCCATGTGGTGCTAGGATCGCCGCAGCTGTAGCAGCAATACGCAGCACTTCTTTCTTTGGTTGTCCAGAAGTCGTGTGCACAATTTCGGGGAAGCTTCTCCATAGACTGAAGCGTTAAATCGTGTTGATTGGACTGTGATGAAGAATCTGGTTGCTCCAGAGATAGGCAGTCTCCAGGCTTCTCGTGATCTTTCCCACCCTCACCTTTGGAGGGCGATTGGAACAGCATGGTCAAAGTTTGAGAGTTCGAGAGTGACGAGACCGTTGAAACCCCAACTTCATCAGTTCTAAGTCAGCTATTTATACTAACCTGACAGCCTTCAATCCAATGCCCGACTTTTGTCACTGGGTTGCGGCGGTGCATCAAGCCATTGTCTTAGCTTCCTTTCCAGTTGTCGTGCCGTCAGTTGCGGTTGGCAGCGCACATTGCGGGATGAGGCAGGCTCGCCAGGTGCGGCTTGCAGCCGCAGCGAGGCGGAGAGGCAGCCTTGATTTGCCTATTGACGTTGACGATGAGCATCTGGCGCCGCTCTTGGGAGATCCCGAGACGAAATCTCTTTGCCTTGCGGCAGACCAAGCCTAGCTTCTGCGACAATAACTTGTCTCACTTTAAATTTAATTCATCATATCGTAGCCTGACCTGGCGATGCCACCAGCTGGTCGAGGATGTCAGGCGCCACTCAGCTTTATGCAGGTCTACAGAAGTTCCGACGTTTGAAGGTGCGGGGTAGGTGCCACAGGGTCCCCATAGGCACACGGGGCCCCGGGACCCCGGGATCCCATAGAGCGGCGCCTAGGTAGAAATGCCCCACGGGCTAATTCCCTTCAAACCGTTGACCGCCTCGCTACTCAACTACAATTCGTACCTTAATTCGCACCTCAATTCGCAATGGAATCCGCAATACGACCCGATGCGGAATACTATCCACGGCATATCTGTTACGATGTCTCTAGTAAAGATCCTTCCTACGGATTCTTTCCGACACAAGCAGACCTAGAAATTGATCTCCATTTATGGGCAAGAAGGAGAGGCTTTAAACTCATCGTACGCCGGTCAAGCAGGTCTTCTAAGGGCCGACAGACTATTATATTCTGGTGCAATCGATTTCGTTCTAGCTGCCAGTTCTCCGTATTAGCTAAGGAGCAATGGCACGGATGTTGGTATCTTATTCAACGTACTGATCGGTTCTCTCAACATAACCACGAGCTACAAGACCAGCAGCCAGAAGACCAGCAGCTAGAAGACCAGCTAGAAGAGTCAACGCGCAGGGGCGCCGTGGTCGAAGAGTGTGCACGAGGCTCAACACCATAACAGCTGCTAATACTTATCTCACGATTTCGCCTCCCTTCAGCTTCACGGTCAATTACTCAGTCAAATAAGTAAAAAACTGGCAACTTCAATATCAGAGAGATACTTGGAGGCAGATGATATATGAAAAGTACCTAGCATTGCCTTTCAGATGCGGCTCGTAACTAAGGCTTCCTTGGTTTAATCCCTCTGATCCTACGACAAACCCCTTCAAAGAGGCATATGGAGAGTTTCAACGATATTCGGAGCTGCCCCACCATGGCATCAGCATCTATCTTCCTAGCCTTCCCCCTGTTTCACCCCGGGCTTCCGCGGCTCCCGGATGGGAAGGAAACGCCCCGGGCATGCGACGCTGATTGCTCCCTGTCACAAATGACGTGCCCAGCAGCGGTTGCCGCCGCCGTCGCTGCCGCCGTGAGGGTCGTTGTTCGCGCTCTCGTCGGTGCTGGTGTGTATGCGGTGACTTTAGTCCATTGTTCTGCCATCTTCCTTTCTGCCATTCAGCGGGACGTTGGTGTGTCAGCCCCGAGTTCGACCTGTTTGCTGAGTGCTTGGCGCCGGTGCCGTATTGTGCCTTGGTATCCCGCGTGTGGATAGTACCATCGCACGTAGGATGTGACAGCATCTTTTGCGGTGCGTTGCGGTGGCGCTCGGCAAGCACCGCAACAATTTCGGCGGCAGAGGCACGGTTTTGGGGATTAGGCTCTGCCATTCTCCGGATCGCGTTAATTCCAGGGTTGTCCGCACGCAAGGCGAATTGGATGGCATGTTGGACTTCTCGATGACTTTTCATTGAATCCGAGGCATGCCGAAAGTTGTTGTCCAGTGTCCATAGCACAGTGACGAATAGAGACCATACATCCGCTTTGTGCGTCTGCTTCTCCTTGTCACGCACTTCCGGTGCCATGTAGAGCCTTGATCCAGCATAGGTCCTCGCAACGTTTTGATAGTTACCGAGCCCGAAGTCGCCGAGCTTGAAAGCGTAGATATCCTTTCCTTCCCGCTTATAGAAGATGTTGTCAGGTTTGATGTCCCTGTGGACAATGCCAGCATCTGCAATATATTTGAGGGCTAGGATCATTTGTTGGAGTACGGTGCTCGCAAGCTCAGCCCTTCTTGGCTCTGGCAGGAAAGCTGGGTCTTTGGCAAGTGACGTCAATGTGCCATCCATGAGTTCCATGTAGATTGCATCGCCCGAAGACCCGAGGCTTTGGACAATGTGTGACTAGACAGAGTCAGCGCAGTAGCCAGGCAGGCAGCTCGTTGACACATACGTGTTTGAGCTGAGATAGAAGACGAGCCTCTCTCCTCCAGATGTCCGGATCATTCGGAATCTTCACCGCCAACAGGCAGGCCCTGTCAACATGGACGGCCCGCCACACTATTCCAAAAGCTCCAGAGCCTATGGGTTCTCCGAACACCTTCACTCGTGGATCCTGTTCGACTTGGCGGCGGGGCCCGAATATGAAATTGTCTTCTGGAGTCGCATCCTCATCTATTGGATCGATAGTCGGTGCCATATCGGGAGCTGCCGCAAGCGGTGGGCTAGTATGCATCGTTGGAGCCAAAAGAGTTGCGTTGCCAAGCCATGTAATTTCGAAGAGGAATAAATCCTTCTTCAGCCCCCCGAAGCCAAACACCGTGTTCAGGCCCGGCATCATTGCGGCACTTCTGGTGGTGCCCGGTTCTTCACGGAAAGGGAATGCGGTGTCACCGTGGAGTTGCGTGCTTCGATGGGAGGACCTGTCGAAAAACACTAGGCAAGCTCCGGACGGACTATGTTCAATCGAACACTGTATACTTGACACTGACCGAAAGTGGTCCGGATTGTCTGTATCCACGTGGACGTCAGCATCAGGCCCTCGACCAAATTTCAAATGGTGAAACCATTCGATTTCTTTGGCGCATGGCCGCCGATGACTAGAGAGCCATGCTCGCGGTACGCGCTATGCTCGGATTTCGACTAGAGATGTCGATTCCTCTGGTCATGTATAGTGTGAGACGCGTTGGAGTTCAATGCAGAAATATAGAGGCGTATGTTTGCCAGACCTGACATCGCTCGGTGCTCGTGATGGAGGCAGGAATGGCCGTGACAGCAGGATGCTTCAAGAGCGAGGGCGTCGCGCAGCTCTTCATATACAAGACATTCCGCAACGAGCTGACCTCTCCCAAATTGTCAATCCTTCAATGAACTCCAGCAAGATGAGCTTGACGGCTTGCCGAATAGGCCGGCGGCAACAGATGTGGCCAGCAGCCAGTCGTTTCTCAGCCGAATTATATTTGGAGGCATGTTGAGTTTGAGGTTGTATGCAGGGGCAGCCAGTTCGCGCTAGTAGGCGCCCGCAGGCAGGGGTGCTCTTCTTCGCCAATGGGTCCTCCTTAGCAATACGTACCTGAGGCCTGTGCTACTTACTTGCCGCCAGCCAACCCCCTGAGCGTTTCAAGACGCGCTGTTCGAGGGGAAGGCTCCGACAAAATGATTAATCACCCATCGTCCTCGTGAATTGTTTCCCACGTCTGCGCCCTGTTCAGTCAACTCTTGGAGCGGCACCATATCCTCTCGACTTTGCAACGACGGCGATTGTTGCACACACACTGCCATGTCCCGAAGGCCAGTCGGGCGCGGGGAATTGCCTCCATCCTACGAAGAGATTTTCCCTCCACCAGCCGGAAGACCAGTCAAACGTCCTGAAAGCGTTGAACGCGCTTGCCGGCCTCGTGACTGGTTCGAATACGATGTACAGGACGAAGCAGAAAAGATATACAAAACGCATCCAAAATACCGCAGGCTGCACGCAAATGGTTTCACTCTGCCTCTGTCAACTGGAGGAGGCACTTCGTGGGAGGATGCCGAGAGGGCGGTCAAGGCCCAATGGACACGGTTCAAGTACTGGGACCCAGGGTGGGGGACTGGTAGACCCGGCATAACTTGGCCATACGAGGTGGCCCAGGATTCGCAATCCCAATCGCCGCAACCGATGACATCGCTCTTTGGGACGCGCAACGAGCCACGACGAGACCGAGACGAAGACGACACTTTGCTGCGGGCCTCGCGCCCGATCTCTAGATTCTTCGCAGATGTTTGGCTAGCATCTCTCAACGAAAACGACAATGACGCATCTCCCGACGACGTCATAAATACACTTGTCGACAAGGTAAAACAGAAATGGACGAGGAGAGGTTTCGACTTCAGCCGCCACATTTCCGGGCTGGAAAGGCCACAGGGCGTCCGAGAACATGCAGCGGAACCAGAATTGGAGCTTCAGCGGCCTGAATCGAATGATGAGGTAGCGACACAACCAACCGCTCCCTCTGGAGCTGGCAGAGTCGTACGACCCAAACGCAAGCGAAGCAATCGTGAAGGAGCGGTCTCGGACGATGGCTCAGGCGAGGAGAGGGGCACCAAACGCGCAAGACATGAAACTCGTGGCGGGGGGGCGGATGCCGGCAGGGTCACATCCTCGAATCGACGGCTGGCTTGGGGGACTCGGACATTACAGGATGATGAAGCAGTCTCATCGATGGCACCGCCTGGCTCTGGCGTGTCCCCAGGACCGAGGCGCACGCATAGGCTATGGGCATCAACAGCCGCGGGCAATGGGTCGCGTCAAGATGAGAGCGGCCCTCGCGCATCCGGAGCCGTTGCGGACACAGAGAGGAATTCGCGCACAGGCCTACGGCGGAGTTGCAGACAGCGTCCGGTGCGAGAGAGCATCCATAACTGATTGGAACATGACCTTGTTGCTTCTCGGGCTTATCATGTATTGTGTTACGAAACTGGCCGTTTCCACTTGGCAGCCAATCATTCCTGTGACCTCTGACCCCCCGCATTTCCCCTTAGGTGCCGAGCCATCGATGGATGAAAGCCAGCGTGCGATGGGGCCAATCGCCATTACTGGCGCAATCTTATCGATATTTTCGACAGTAACGACCAGTGCCGTCTAGGACTGGCTGCTTCGAAGGTCCCTATGTGCTTTGAAATAGCCCAAACCTATTGGCAGGAGGGACTGACCATGCAGCTTGGCTCCCTATCTGTCTAAGATAGTCGAGTCAGCACTGTATGTCCAACTTTCGTGCGGGCTATGACAAAGATTACACAACCTGTCACATCAGTTTGAACTCTGGTATATCCATGGCCCAGCAATGCTTTGTTGGAAGTCGGTTATAGGCGGAGTAATTTGGTTCAGAAGGCGAATGCATTGCGCTAGATAGGCGTCTTGGTCGTATGTTTGCTGCAAAGTCAGCTGCAACTGTTGCGATAATAATTCGCATTGTTCGTTGAGATCTGCAAGTTCGTTGATCAAGTAAGAGACGTGTGGGCCTTGAATCCTTTCCCTAGCCCGGGAACCGGCTTCGACGAGTTGCTTTGTGGGTTCGATTGCATGTTGAAGTGCATGATCAACTGTACGCCTGGACACAGCATGAAAAGTTCGCCCAACATTGTCGCAGAGATACTTCCAAGACACGATGCTATGACTGCTGAGTTGTTTAGAGAAAAGACGTGATAGCTCTGGCGGGTATTGCCATCTGTATGCATCCCTTCGATGCGTGACGAGTCGTACTCTTGACGGGCAGACTCGCTTCCCCGTCTGAAGTTTCAAGGTGTTAGTACCGAAGACACAGCTCTTTCAGTTTATCGTACCTATATGGGCAGATAAAGCATT
This sequence comes from Tolypocladium ovalisporum, assembly GCA_024340015.1. NCBI lineage: Eukaryota > Fungi > Ascomycota > Sordariomycetes > Hypocreales > Ophiocordycipitaceae > Tolypocladium > Tolypocladium ovalisporum. The sequence goes on from JALHBZ010000122.1 coordinate 74,802, forward strand.
TCGGCACTTGCTCCGGATGCTTGTTTTGTGGCTTTGGCCTCTTTGGCCTCGTTGGACAGACCTGGGGGGCTCAGCTGGCTCCTTCATTGGAACACCTGTACCACGGCTGTGTGCAACCAAGCATCATCATCTGCTCATGCGCAGGGTCTACAGTCCGATACATATTGCTCATACCAATTCCAAATAGAAGCCAGTTATGGCTTTAGCCCATAGCATAAGGCTCAGCGTCGCGGACAACGCCTAAAAGAGCTCCGAGAAATGTTTCCCACAAATTAGGTGTTTAAACATTTTCGTACATACAGGCAGGTACGTTGATCTTCTAAAGTGGCTTGAAAACGATGCAGCTGCGACAAGCCCAGGCTCACATCTGAATCAAGCAGGCTCGTCTACCACTGTAAGGTGGCTAATGCCACGCCAATCTGCGGACAGAGGCAATTACATGATAGGGCCCTTCACAACACCGTACAGGGCTAATAATTGCCGAGAAACGCGTATATACAGCGGTAATGGCACAACACAAATGCATAATCGACCTCCCTGCAGAAATTCTTTTCGACATCTTGCAGCATTTACCTGATTTTGAGTCTTTGAGTAACACTCTACGTGCTCATCGATGTTTTCACAGCGTGATTAATGATTATCGAAGCTTGCTCTCGACGAGAGTTTTAAGGAACGAGCTGGGACCCGAAACCTATGTGCACGCTGTTGGAAGCTACCTAATGGCTCACGAAGCTAGCTTTTTGAATGGACCGCATACACTTGAGGCACCGAAGCCAGAGACATGGATTGACCTAGTTGATGCAGCTCGTATAGCAGCTGAGAAGAGACCGCTCCCTGAGCGAGCCGTGGCTCGCATATTACGACGTCACAAAAAGACCATGGAGCTTTGCGAGCTGCTGGTAGGGACCAGTTCGCCTGCGACAAACTTCCCTGCATTTCAAGGGTTTGGGTCGTCGGACTCTGAGAAGAAGCGAGTCCAGCAATCTTTATACCTCTATGATGTATTGGTCAACCTTTGTGAGAGGATGTGCAACTTGTGCTCGATTCCGAAGACAAATATGGAACATCTACTACAAGACTTCAACGAACGTTTATTGCGCAAGCTTTTTGCCCCCTGGGAGACGCAACAGATCGTTGCTATTCAGTGGTACTTTGGTCGAGCTCTACTTAAATCTTGTATGTACACCACGTGAAACGATAGGCCTCAAATTTCTTGCTGACATGAGCTGCAGACGTTAAGTCCCTGCGAGTTCAAGGGGACGCACAGCTCAACTGCGGCAATGACATTGACACAATGCACCGATGGCTATGCAATCCCGAGTCGTTGGAAGAGACGCCGAGGAACACCACACTAGTTGGCCATGGCTCTGTGCTTGAGGACCTCCTTAACACGGCTGTATTCGCAGGCCAGAAATGGTTATCTTGCTACGAAGATCACGTCTCCTTTGGTCGAGACGATAAGTCTGGCTTCAAATCTTGGCGAAAACTTGAAGAAAACTATTCGGAGATTCTTGACGGTTTTGATTTTTGGAGCGGGCTTTTGCAACCTGAGTTGGCTGCTCAGAGGGAGCAATTCTGCCTATGGGGGTTTATATTTTGGGATGATAGCCGTTGGGAGGCTCTGGCTACGAGAGTCGACTCGCTGGCTCATGATTTGCCGCAGGAGACTCGAGACTTGGATGCCTTCATAATGGAGGTGCTCATGTTCGAGGACATCTTCGGATGCTCTGATGGCCTGCTCCACCCAAACTATTAGTAGCTTTAGCCACCTTCCGGTAAACGACTTAGAGCCTCGCCGGAATCTTTTTTTAGCACATTGCGGGGCCTCCAGCGTATTGCCGGAGAGAACATCTATCGTGATATCAAGCTAGACAACATACTGTACAGGATAAAGAGCAACATCTACACGATCGAGATCGGGGACTTCGGCGTTGGCAATTTATGAAGCCATTGCGACGACCTTTGCCGGTACTAGATGCAACCTAGAAGTGGATCATTTCCGTGTAAATCGACAGCGACGTCAGATACGCCTCGGAAAGTCGATCCGGCAAGCATGCAGTGCCTGAAGCGTTCCCTTTATACCTCGAGCGGGAAGAACATTAGGCATTTTGTCGGGGTGGGTGTAGACCCCTGACCAGGAAATTAGAAAATCGAAGTGGAGGATCAACGATGGGCCTGACATTGATAGGATATAGGTTCATAATTGAGGATACTCCCATCTTTCTGAGATAGCAGCCGTTTACTACCTTATCTCGTTGACTTACACGATGTGATTCCTCCCGCCTGGCGGGCCTCATTCATTGTTTCATTGCAAGGTCGTTGCTCTCGGCTTCTTGTATGTTCGTTCTTCCTCAACAAAGCAACTGGCGAGACTTGGTTTCTCATGGGAAAGCAGACGGGCTGTTGCCATGTTGTTAAGTGGACCAAGCCACTCTCGGCCGAAAGTAGAATAATATCGGATATGCGATGGACAAACTAAAGGTCTCCTCCAATGGAATCGGCTCTTTATCTGACAAAGCCCGTCACATCCATTCCGCCTTTCACTATAATCTGTATTTAGTGAATTCACCGCTCTCTAAAGACTAAATTTCTGTCAGGTAAATGTCCGGAGCCTCATCCAGAATCCTTGTCCCATGTCTCAATCTCCAGATCGTAGTGTGTCAATACCACCGGTATGGAACAAGATCTTCAAGGAGGACTCAACGTGGTTGAACGAGATGGAAGAACTGCAAAGCCTAAAGCCCACGATCCTGCCCTCTCTCATTGGATGGAGGCTCAGAGACATGCTTCGGGCTGACGAGAACCCTCAACTCATATTATCGGCCGTAACGAGCGGATTTACCAGCAAAATCCGATCCCTCGGTAGGGAATGCACCACCGGGCGCGGAGAACAAGATTTCTACCTTGTGCTACTCGTACACGATTGGAGCGGCGAGCTCCGTGTCTCCGCTGGTACCCTGCTCGAATCTTTGAGGAGTTTCCGGTTCGTCAGTGAATGGGATGTTCGTATTGTTGGGTCAAAAATCACGCTCAACGTCGCTGAATGCTTAAGGGGGTACTCAGATAAGGAACGCGGATGGCTGCGTGTCAGTGATCCGAGCAGAGTCTTTACTCGCCAAGGTGGGCAGATTCATACTTCTCTGCTCTACTACGGAGAAGACTCAATACGAGACGTAGGACCCGAAGATATCGGAGGGGTTGAGGGTCGGTCTACAGCTGGGAAAAGAGCAGTCAAAGATATATGCTCTAAAAAAATGCGGCTTGGAGATGGTAAACCTGTGTATAGGGTTTTTGAAGGTGAAGATGGCAGTACTCGACTAAGGGGCATTGTAACGGAGGACGAGTACGGCTACTCTTGGGTGACACACTGGAGGGAAGTGAAATCGGGATGGAGAGAGTGGTAGGCGTTTTAGTGACGGCAAACGACAAGCATTTGAATTATGTAACATGCTACGGCTTGGCTAATCAATCTTAAGAGGGGAACCCATGAGACTTGGGCCTCTCAATCTCTAAAGCGAGCTGAGATTGGTTGTCGCCGTCAAAGATGGACTAATTGGCGGAGAAATGTCCGGTGACCAGTTATTCCAATCATGGGCGGATGACGACTCTGAGTCTGAACCGGAAGTAGAGCTTTCATCATCTTGGGATGTGCACTGTCGGCCGTCATCTGGCTCGTACATGGGAGGCAGCGGCGTCAACGATCGAGACGCACGGTGTGACTCGCTCGCCCCTATAGGTGTAGCTTGCTTTCCTTGGACAAGACTAAGTCTCCAGATTCCAGGACCGTAGCCACCGGTATTGCAATCGCACGGCCCGTAGAGGTATGAGCATGAAAAAGAGACGGCGTTCGAAGAAGAGGGTAGCTATTAACATCGTTCTGTCGCCACAGCCAGGCCATTCGGCTGCTCAGCCGCTGCCCACATGCAACACAAGTAGCGCTGTAGAAGGAACACAGTCCTATCATATCACTTGCTAGACCACAAGGATCATCCATTCCGTCAACCACCCGCGCTCTTTGTCGGCGGCGATCGTGCCAGTGGGCGGCGGTCGACCCCGAGCGCCACAGCAAGCCCCGGTCCATTCACAATCATGCACCGCCCAGCCTCGTAGCCCCTCCGTACCCACCGACCCTCGCTCCGGCGCGAGCGACGCGTCTCGGTCGCGCTCGTGTCGAAGTTACTTGCACACTGGCCGGAGCTCCACCACGTACCTTGCAACAGGGGCTGCTGGCCTAGACTCTCGTTCGAAGCGCTAACCCAACGATGACGTCGGCGGCTCCTTTGTTGTGCTGCACGAACTTCTTTCTCCTTTACCTAGCTAGTCTGACGGCACCATCAGCTCCCTTTACTCTGGCCTGCCGTCTTATGGCAGAAGGACATGCCTGACGGTACATTCATGTTATCCAACCGTCCACGTCCGACTCGATTGGTCGCCACTTTAGTTGGCGACGCCTTTTCCCCTCTGTTGAAAGCATCGCGGCAGACAGATGCAGCACTGGACAAATAACCGTTGGATCCGAGTATCACGCGACACGTGCGGACGTATCGACCTCCCCTTGCATATTCTAGCCATGGCAACTAACGGAATTACTTCCATGTAATGTATGAACTGAAGTACAAGACGGCGCTTTGGGCCTTCCCAAGTCGTATTAACCTTTCCGATTGCTCAACTGCTCATGGACGATCCTTGCGCTTCGTCGGACAAATTAATGTATGGATGGAGGAACTGGAGCATCTATTCATGTCAGTATCGAGGACAGCGTCTGTGTGTCGTGAGCTTACTTGTTGGGGGCATTTTCTATAAAGTGTGCTCGTGTCATGCCTTGTTTTCTGCCCGGTTTTCCACGTCACAAATACAATAAACTTTCTGCTGGATTCACCGGGCTCAAAAGCGTCAATGGACCTGATGTGCTCTTCCCATGATCCTTCCGGGGGGTTCCATGCATGGGCTTTCTGCCGAGGAGCTGTATCTTCACTGCTGAGACTGCGACCTCGTGGTCTCTTCTGAACCGAAGCAGCCTCAAGACCGTTGGTTCGCTTGCTTCCTCTTGATCGCGGCAATTCCCCAGGAGCAGTCTCAGTCAAGACGCGTCGTCCGCCCCTAGCTTGGAAGTATCTACTCAGAAGGTGAGGAACATCCTCTCTGTGTATGTATCAGCCAGACATGGACCCAAATCTGTACGTCCGATGGTATTTCCTTACATCAAAATATTTTCCGGCTCCCAAGTCTTTTCTTTGGTTCCTTCCCACTGTATCAGAAACCTCATGCGACCCTTTTTTGAGATTAGCAAGTGAAAAGGAGCATGTTGCAGCACACACCTCCTCATCAATAATATGGTCTTCTATGGATTCCACATTGGCCCTGACGTTGATTAGATCGTAGTTCAACAAGAGGCAAACGCTGTGGCTCACCAGACATCCGTTATTTTGTTGGGGTTTCGCCTCTTTGGTCGAGTCTCTCCCCCCGAATCGTCGGCATGTCTTTTGGACCGTTTAGCCATAGAGTAGCAGCCTCTGAAGAGCCAGCAAAAGAGGTATGCCTCAACAAGAAAGCCGCAGCCTGTGCGGACCCAGCACACTGTTTGTACAATCTGTGGCACAAAAATGGTGTCGAACTTGGCTCTTTCCATAGCCAACAAAAGCGCTGGGGTTAATCAAGACTACCACACCCAAATAACAAATTTGGCTTAGTCTCGAGCGATCCCCATAATTATCAATTAACAGCCAAAGCCGGCGAACATTGGCAGTGCTGCGATCCTGGCACCAGCCGTGGGTACTCTCTTAGCCGATCCACTGCAACGGCCAATATCGGCGCACAGCGGGTCTCACACTCACAGACGGGGTGATCCACCAAAGCCGAGGGCAATAAATACCGCACCCGCCCCCTTCCATTTGCAAGCTCCCCTTCCTTCTTTGCCTGTTGTCGCGAGGAACGCTTTGTGGTGTCCTGGGTGGTTTCCCGTTGAGGCCTTTGTGCATCCCGGAAACCACCTCCTATGAGCCCGAATGCACCTCCGTCGGCCTCCCATTGAGGGTTTGCGATGCTATCTGGGATTGAAAGCGCCTGTCGGCCTCCCATTGAGGGCTTGCGATACTATCTGGGATCAAAGCGCCTCTGTTGCCTCCCATTGAGTTATCTGGGATTGAAAGCGCCTCTGTTGCCTCCCGTTGAGTTATCTGGGATTGAAAGCGCCTCTGTTGCCTCCCGTTGAGTAATCCGGGACTGAAAGCGCCTCTGTTGCCTCCCGTTGAGTAATCCGGGACTGAAAGCGCCTCCGTTGCCTCCCGTTGAGTTATCCGGGATTGAAAGCGCCGGTCGGCCTCCCATTGAGGCTCGCGATGCCATCTGGGATCAAAGCGCCTCTGTTGCCTCCCATTGAGTAATCTGGGACTGAATGCGCCGTTGTTGGCCTCCCATTGAGGGCTTGCGATGTCATCTGGGATTGCATTGGCTTTTTTGCGACTTCGCTTTCGCTTTTTTCCCGTCGTCCCTAGCTTTCGGTGAGCACATCGAATACTGCGCTGGTAATGCAGTAGGACGACAGCAGCAGACCTTCACGTGGTGTCCGGTGTCAGTAGCTGACATGTTACTTTGAACTGTCAGTGAAACCAACATGCTGCTACGTAGGAAATGGTTTAGTTCCTAGATTCTAGTGTATTGTAACATCCCTGTCCCTGCGCCCACCCACGTAGACGTTCGGCGCGGTGGAAAAGCGGCCTGAGTGAGCCATGCGGTGCCTCGGCATCTGGCAAGGCTTAGCATCACGGCTGTAGTCTTTTTGAATGGTGGATGTATTGAGAAGTTTTGCGGAGATTGGCATAGTAGACATGAAGCGGCACGGTGCACATTTCGTCATGAAGTCCACCGAATCACTGAACGCTCTGCATTCGCGAGGTCCACATCTGGCTTATTTCTCTCAATCGAATCTTATGTCGACCTCAGGAAATTGGGGTGAAGAAGTAGATTACATAAACTGTTCTACACTGAAACACGCTGAAACTGGCGTTTCATGTTGACCGAGATTTTCGCCTCTATCCGCCTCTTCAGCATCTGGGGTTCACTTGATAAGAAGTAATGGGCAAAGTGACCCGTGTTCTAGGTGGGGTACCTCTTCAGAACCCCTTATCGCTGCGAAGATGGTGCGGCTAATAGTGCGCTAAAATTCGCCAATACAAGCAGAAATTTGTCGCAAGAGAGATATAGACCAGTAGAAGGGAACGCAAGCCACTTTTGGAGCATTTATGTGGGCACAACAGTCTGGGGTGCCGTGACTTGGGGCTTGTCAGGTCCATTGTGGCTGTTCCGAGCGCGACTGCTGAGTGCAGCCAATTTTGGCCGTTGCCGCTTCCCACAACAACCAGCTCAGACGCTGTAGATGGGACTTCACTACTTAGTCACGTCCGTACATACTGTAACGAAGGAGAGCCAAAAGCTGTCGGATGTACTCTAGCAGAACATCAATGAAACGCACTGCATGCCATTTTGGAGCTTAGGATAGTGTATAGCGGTTCGGGAATTTGTGATCTAACTAGGCATTGTAGTAGCCCAAACATGCGCGACTACTGAGTCCAGCCAGTTCTGGCTGTTAGCTGTTTACCGCATGCAACAAGCCTGGATGCTTCATGAATCCTACTGTATGGTCTCATAGAGCCTCACAACAAACCATAACCGCCTTGTTAGATGGAATTGGCTGTCTGGAATGCCCATGTCCAGTCCCATTATATGCATCAAGAGCCCTTAGAGCGTGGCAATTAGGTTGTCATCGATGAAAGTCTGATCTCTTGCCTCTATACTGTACTATCTAGCTGACTTTCAAATTGGTCCAAACCAAGCGATGGGTGCTTAGCTCTCTTTAGTTGACGTATGGTGATTCTTCAGTAGGTGTCTCGTGAACCACGATGGGCTAATCCACTTTCTCGTAGAGCAGAACGGACAATTATATTCTCCGCCAGAGTCCTTGAATGACTCTGGTGTAGGGTTCTGATCATTTGTTTCACTGATCAGTTCAGCCATGAGGTTATTCGGTATCATCTGCGGCCACCCTTGAAAGCTAGGCTTTAGCGTGTCCTCAGCTTGCTGTGCATTATGTGTTGGCTTGACCGTATCTCCGTTCAGTGTGCCATCATCAGATTCGGACTGAAAGCTCGAAGATGTGTCACACCTCCCCCAAACGCCAGTGGAGGCACGACGCCAATGTTGGAGGTCAAGTGAGGAGTCTGGGGCTGGTCCCTTTGTAGTAGTTTTAAAACCAATGCAATCCTTGTTAGATGAAAATCCGTCGTGCAGCTGACGCATGCTCTCAGTGCAACGTTGTGACTGCGACGGGTATGACGATTGCGATTGTAGGACTTCCTCAGTAACCGGCGAGGTCCCGTCCTGTCCTACTGAGTTCCCAGATATTTTGTTTCCAGAATGATCAAGGCCAACTGGGAAAGCCAGCCACAATGGTGACGGTGTTGCGTCTTCATTGTTGTCGGCTAGCTGCGATTCATTTGGGGTCTTGTCGCTGGCTGGACGCACACTGGCTGCCTGAGAGCACTCTAAGCCCACTTTTGCCACTTGAGCCAGTCCCGAAACCTCAATGCCGGAGTTGTCGGATGCTATGACAATTGGTCTGCATTCCGAAGAAGTAGAAGATTCACCAACGTTTCGGTCCAAGCCGGAACAGGACGTAGTGATTTGTGTCTCAGAGTCGGTGAGGATACTTTGTGCATCATTCGAATTCTGCTCCAGGCCGGCGTCACATGTTAACCTTTCCCTCTCGCTTTCCTCCGCGCTCGATCCCAAGACTTGGGGTTCCGCAGATTTTGAGCGGTTGTCAGGTACCTTTTCAAGAGGTGCTTGTCGTACTGATTTGGCCCCGATTTGCTGAGATCCCCTTGACAGAATTTCGAACTGTGTTTGCGACTGTTTCCGCTGCTCGCCTTGGCCATGGTTAGCTTTCAATGCAACCTTTCGTCAAAACGACCTTTAAAGAGGGCCATTTATAGGGATTCTGCGTAAAGCGTACCAGGTGCCGTATTTATCAAGTAATGATGACGCGCTTTGCTGCTGTTAGTCTGCAATGGCCCCGGCTCTTCATACGCTGGTAAGCTTGCGGCGTCGGATCCCATGCCTCGAGGAGCCACAATGCTGTCCTCAACTGCTGGAAGGCGTGTCATTATTGTTGCTCGACGGGTCGGAAGGTTGTCTAATTCGCCCTTCTTTTGGTCTGTTTTGCTGCTGGCCACCTGGATGGCCCCACCGTGCTCGCATTTGGTTTGCAGATCTCTCTTTGGGGGTTGATGTTGTCTTGGTGATTTGTATTCCTGTGGTTTTTGAGACGGACCACCGATCTCAACAGCCGTAAATCCGTTCTCCTTTGCAGCACTGTGCATTTGCTCGGAGTCGTGAGTGACTTCTGCTGCCAGCCCATCTGTTCGGCATGTTGAGCTCTGTTGGCTCTCTCCGCACTTTGAGCCTGTTTCCAAAAGTTCAAGTTGCTTCATAGGACGATTTGATGAGGAATCATGCTTCTGGTTTTGAAGGGTTTTATCTGTCCATGATTAGCACTGAGCTCAATGCATTGCGTCAGATTCCGTTTTACCGCGAACAGAGCTGGCTTCATTCGCATGTAGTTCCTTCGCCTTTGATCGTAGCTCATCGCGGCTTTCAAGATATTTGCGAGCTTCCTCAGAGTGATTAACGAGCTTCCGGGCTTGGGTTTCCAAGTCGAAACTCTGAAGGTTTTGAGCAAAGACCCAACCGATGGCATTGTGATTGGGAAATTTTTGACCATCAAAGTAAATGACCGGATAACGTCGTTCAGTAACGAGGGGACCTCCGTCTTCATATCCTTCGCTCCATCGAAACGTCTCATCATCAGGGTTGTACACGTAGCAGTCAGGGGTATATCTCGCAAGGCCCAGAGATTTAAGGGTATGCTGCAAACCAACTTCTTCTAGGTCCGTGGTAGGCAAGAGCAGCACTGCGCACAAGGCATTCGATTCTTCCCAGAACGTGATGTAAACTTCACCCGGTTTGGGTACTCCAATCTGTGATTTGGTGGCCGCTTGATCACCTTTGGGCGGTATGCGACCCCACCCCAATGTGGCGCACACTTGGTTCTGGCAATTTTTAACGGCGGGGTCGGGTACCCCCACGGTGCTTTGCCTCTTCCACTGCGGAGGCTGCAGGTCATCGGGCCCTTTACGTTTGCGCTTCGTTCTGTCAAATTTGATCTTAAAATACGAGAGCAATCAGAAACTCACGCCAACACCAATGCCCGTGATTGGGCTGTCCGTCCTCGGCGTCGTAGTCTTTTCCGTTTCAACGTTTAGGTCAGATTGTTGCGCTGTGCTGCCCGATTGTTTTCGTGAGGGCTCGGTGGCTGGGGATATCGATAATGCTGCATTGACTGCTCGTCGAAATTCTTGCCAGACAGCCTCGATGCGACTTGTGTAAGCAGTCTCGACGTTTCCGGAGTCGCTTTCGTAGTAGCTTCTGAGTCTCTCCAGCTCGCCGGCCAAACCTACAATCTTGTTTTGTGTTTCATGCCTGTCTTCGGTGTCGCTCTTTGACCGTAACTTTTCCCAAGACTCTTGAAGACTTGTGTTGATGTTTGCCACCTTTTCTTCATACTCAAGTCGGGCTAAGCTCAAGGCCTGGAACTTGCCTAAACATTGAGCAACGTATCTTTGAATCTGCTGAAGATGCCGAAAATGCTGTTTATCGATGTCTGTCATGGTGTATAGCTAAAGAATCTGGACGTCATTCAATGTATGAGAGAAGAAAACCAGCTTGGATCGGAATGAGGAGAACAAACCCTACGGTGGCGATCATCTTTACCGTGAGGTTGGGGCACCAACTAAATATTTTATTGTTCCCTCTTGATGATGCAGGGGTCAGCTAGCAATGATCCAAAACCGGCTCTCGGCAAGCCAAGGGCCAATATGGGCTTTAGATATTGGGTCGAGATTGGCGACAGGAGGCGGGAGGCTTGGGTAAGGTCAGTCGGCGGAGCCATCCAAAAGAGGTAGCGAGTCCGACACAGCACAGGCCGCCAACCACGTCTCAACTTTAGTCGGTCCGTCTAGTCTGATGGCAATCGCGCACCTTGCTAGGCTGGCGAGACGGGCTCTCGGCTGAATTAGCAACGCAGCTGGATCCGCGATAGCATTAAGTCGACACGCTAGCTCCGTTTTGACTTGTGATCGCATTGTAATTGTGCGAATCAAAACGTTCTTCGATACGTAGCTCGGTAGACCGAAGCAGACTCACAAGTGCTGCCAATACCCCATACACTGCGCGTTTACATTCTAGCTACACCAAGCTAGGCGGGTTCGGATGGCTCGGATGGCTACAAAAGTGGGGACGGGTGTTTGAGCACGCGTCAGACTCGCAACATCTTTCATTTGTTCCGTCTCGCCACCAATCACGCCGTGAGATTTCATTCGTGTTTGTGCAGCCTCATGCAAAGCACGATGACAAATTCGACACGCGCATGACCCTGCTCCAAATCACGACCCAAGTGATTCCTTCATAATGGTATCCCAGCACGCTTTGGGGCAACAGCTGCATGCTTTGTCTGCGGAGCTAGACTTTCGTTAACAGAACCGGTCACTGCAGCTTACTTCAGGAACTTTTATCTCACTGTTTCAGATTTTGCGAAGAAGTCAACAGACGAATTCAGCAAAATGTGTTGCTGTCTGATACAAACACAGCTTCAAAAGTTTGGGCCAACCTGAGTTACCCGAACGGCACCGTGGACAACTTTACGACGCTTCTAGGGGCGTACACAGCTGTGATCCAACTCGTCATAGCAAATTCACACAGGTTAAAGAAACTGTTATGAGCCTTTGAAAGATCTCTAATTGACCAAGCTTTAGTCCTGCAGGCATGTACGAGTCTGTAATACGAACGGTGAAGGATCTGCTATTCGAAATCGAGGAGAGAGCGAGCGAACCGAGATGCCTTAGCTTGGAGATCTCGCCCATTCACTTCGTTCCGTCATTCCCCGTGGGTTTAATGAAACCGAAGAATTCCTGATCGGCCGTGCCAACAGAATTTGTGACAGCGCGCCTGACAGTGATGTTGATGAAAGTTAGCGTTTCCTCTCAGTCTAGTCGAGATAACCGGGGAGCAAGCTGGAAGGACTCTAATATGCCATTCTTCCTGCAAATGAGCATGTAAGTAGCCTGTGGCTTAGGAATGGCATGCATCATAGTTTACCAATTCTGATAAAAGTTTAGGAAAGCATATTGGGGGCTCCAACCAGGCACATATTTCATGGCCAGGCCCAGAGGAACGGACCTTGGGTACAATTTATCTGCCTCATCGTCATCTGGGCAAGAATAATCTTTGCTGTTGGATAAGCTGCTGTTTGAAGCCGACATCGCAGCGATGGATAAGTTCTCGACCCAGCGTAAACGACAGTGCAAGGGCGGCGGTGAACAGTACGCCAGATACAGCATGAACTCCAGCTCTTGGTCTCGTGGACGGGCAACCGACATATGCACTATATTTGAAGTATGAGCCCCCGATAGGACGTGCCTGATGCTGGCTTCAACGAGCCAATAAGCCGAACGTGGCGCCAATTCTACATAGCCTCCACATGCTGAAATGAACCCTTTACCCTGCGACGCCATCGAATACTCCACATACAGCGCAATTAAACAACAGTGTGGGCTACACAGGGTTTGTCGCGGGGTTAAGTTCAAAAAGGAATGGGAGGAAAAGGAGAAGGGGCCCGGGTATGTCTCTATATTCGCAAAAATGTACGAGATCCAGGCCTTTTCTTCCCTTCTTCACTGTTGAACCGTCTTTAAAGGTCTAGCGAAGCAAGGGAAATAAGCAGCTCAGTGGATCGACACGAACCAATTGACAAAGCGTGCAGGAAGGCTGAATAGTTGTCGAGCTTCCTCCGTGGGCGCGTGAAGAAAGGACAAAATCGGCCGAACCTCCTAGGTTGTTACATTTGGATGGAAGATTGGACCGAGGTCACAGATAAGGCAACGGTCCCTAAGTGTTAACCACGCGGTTCGCACACTGCCGGATACGCATCCCAATTTTTCGCTGATCGAAACAGCGTGAAGAAGTGTCAATCGGAGCGAAGTGACGCCAGTTAAGATCGAAACTAGCAGCCAACCTCTGCAACTTCTCTCCGTCACGCCGTAGGACCCTGGAGGTGGTGCTCTGTCGGGACGTGAGACGTTCTTGACGATGCAAGAAATCCTTATCGGATAATGTACACGCGGAATGCACCACTAACGCAACAAAACTTTATCTCGTGTGCAAAGTGAGAGCATGTATTAGGTGCGGCCTACGTACTTGCACTCGATGCGTGGTGGAGTTGCGATGGCCTGCGAGTCACACGGAGATGATCCCGTCTCGGACGTGTCACCCATCGGGAACAGCTGAAGATGGCACACTCTCTGACTTGGCGACAGGCGCCGCTATCTTCGTCTGCATTAGTGCCCATCTCCAGTGCCGGGTGTGAAGAGGCTCTGCTCTTTACCTCAGGGATAGAAGGCCTGAACATCTGAAAGTTAAGGAAAATAAGCAGACGACCATGTACGGTAGCACAGGCTTCCACTCATCCGCCCTGATTTTGAAGCCTGTACATAGACAGACGTGAACACTATGACGGCACATTCGCCAAATTGATTAGCTGGCAAACAGGAGGTCAGCATTGACACAGAGGATGCTGCATTGACAAGTGGTGCCCTCTTGTTTCCGTAAGAGAAAACTGTTCTTTGTCTGTGACTTGGTGTCGCTCCTCTTGTGAATCGAAGTCCGAGCTCATCCTTAAATATGTATACTCATACAGCCAGGCGAATTTTGTAGCTCGTGATGCCAGAGACGACACGATCTCACATTCAAGTCGTCCTGATCGAAAAACTCATGACAGTGACCCATGCAAATGTGTGGGAAGGCGGACACGATAGCAGGCCTTTGTCGTTCTCGGGCAGGGCTGGTTGGGTACATATAACCCATTAGATGTCTCTGAAGGGTCACAGTTTAGGGTTTGCGCATAATGGATTGACAGCCATGAATGGCTTCACGATGCACGATAGCAGGCAGCCAATTCCAACTCAGAGCAGATAGAGCTGAGAGCAGCAGGTACGCGCCGCGGGAATGGGCCGATGGGATACAGCACCTACCGAGCTGGAAGCGCGAAGACCTTGTCACCTTTTCTTCATGTGCATCTGTGCTCAATCCCATGCTACACACTGCAGCATTTGCCGTTGCGTTTCGCAATCTGTACAGAGACTCGATCCTATAACCGGCCAACAGTCCTCAAAGTCCTTGATCCTAGTTGCAACACATCAACGCATTCATTACCACAACCCCCCGACCCACACGAACCATGTACTTTCCAGACACAGACTCTCAGTCCTCACCGAGAATATTCGAGATGGCAGTTGTCGACCATAAGCTGTAAGGAAGACGAACGCTGCATCGACATTGGTGCGCAAGCTGACCACTGGCAGTACTGGTGCCTCCATCGAGGCTACAATCTGCGATTCCTTCAGGGGCTACCAAAAGACACTGCTTTGGGCCGCTGCTAAAGGCCATCACCCTATTATTGAACTGGTGCTACGGATACCTGGAACACATATTGATGCTCGGGACAGCGCGGCTCGTACACCAGTCTCCTGGGCCGCGGGTGAAGGGCATGATGATCTGGTTGCACTACTGTTGGACAATGGTGCCGCCACAGCTGACGCACCAGATAACAATGGCGCGACGCCGCTAAACTGGGCGGCTGCCCGTGGCCACTGCAATACCGTCCAGATGCTCCTCAAAACCGGCAAGGTCAACGTCAATCATCAAGACAAGGACGGCAGCACAGCTTTATGTTTGGCCGCTCGCGAGGGAAAAGCTAAAGTAGTGGCCTTACTTCTCGAAAACGCCGAAGTGGTTGTTGACTTGCCAGACATGATTGCGGCAACTCCACTTTCCTGGGCCGCTTCTCAAGGCCACTACGATGCTGTCATGCTATTTCTGAGAAACGGCAACGCTGCCGTAAACTCACAAGATGACTATGGCCAAACACCTCTAGCCATAGCATCAACCAACGGCCACACACATGTCATCGAAATGCTTCTTGGGGGTAACGCAAACGCCTCGCTTTTGGATGCTGACGGGGCCACACCCCTTATCAAAGCAGCCTCAAAGGGTCACTATGACATTGTTCAACTGCTGGTTCGAAGCGGCAGGGCTAGTTTGAATCATCAGGACACAAAGAAAAGAACACCATTATCTTGGGCTGCAGGTCATGGCCACTACGAGATTGTCGAATTTTTCCCTGGAAGCATCAACATCGAGGTAGACCTACCAGATGTCGACGGTGGAACAGCGCTTTCCTGGGCAGCATCCCTGGGCCATTACAAAATTGCCCAGCTTCTGCTCATAAAGGGGCAAGCAAATGCGAGGTACCGAGATGCAAAAGGGCGAACGCCAATGTCATGGGCTGCTGGTGAAGGCTATGACAGTATTGTCGGTCTGCTCATGGAGGCTGCCAGTACAGATGTGGATCACCCGGACGCCGACGGACGCACTCCGCTTTACTGGGCCGTCATGGAGAATCATGTCGAAGTCGTCAGGACGCTCTTGACGCCTAAAAAGCTTGATGTCTACTTCTCTTCTGGTTTCCCCGGGATCGCATTACCCGAGGCCATTCGTATATGTCGCCAGGAAATTCTGGAGGATCGTCTACGTGACTTAACGACGGAACGCAGAAATGTCCTGACCTCGAGCAAATACCGGAAGTACCCCGAGGACTTACTCCGCATCCCCGACGACGTCAAGACAAACCTTATGGCGGCGGGCTGGAAAGGCGACTATCGGTTTGTTCAGCGCAGTTTGGATGACCAAGACCACGCCGAGCCCAAATGTCTCCACCACTTGGTGGCACTGCTTCTCGCAGCCATCAACTCGCAGAGTGTAGAGTTCACTGTCGACCTGTACGGGTAACTTTGTACTGGACAGAAACTGTCCGACTTCTCATTCAGTTCAATATCACTCGTGTTTACTGATCGTGATTAGGTTTTGCTCGTTGAGGGGCAAAGGTGTTGAAAAGTCACAAGCAGGTGAAAATGTAATCTCGCTGATTAGGTATCAAGAAACTAGTGCAATGATCAGTGATATCGGTCATCTGCGGCCGCGTTGCCCTGAGTGCAGCCACGCCATACGCGGTGCAGAACTAAAAGTGAGTGTAGTTATTGACGTAGTTCGCCGGCGCGTGCGAGCGTTGAACCATCGACTGCTACTCGAATGTGAGCCAGCCGTGGCAGTGCGATACCGAGCCAAGGACGAGTGATGCCATGCTCAGAAGGGCGTTCCCTGTTTTCGCGTCGGGCTGGGCGTCATGTGAACATAGTCGGCAAAGTCAAAATGTCGTTGAAGAGTATTGGAGACCGAGGTCCCGTCAGCGGTAGTTCCCATGGTGGAAGGAACGCGCAACTGGTTGCGTTGGGGAGAAGGCGTTTCCCACATGGGGTTTCTCAACGTTGACTTGTGCGACATCGACGGTGCACGATGTCGCTTGTGGGAGCTTCTCGTGGGGTGCCTGGAGGGTGCAAAGCACGTACGCTTGCCCCGCCCGTCGCCTGACCCCGGAGCAATGGAGAAGACCTTCGGCTTCAGCGGCGAGCTGACTAGTGTCCGCCTGAGATGTTGCGCTTCGGATGCGTTTGAAGAAGAGTCGAAGAGAACGTCACTGCCACAGGCGGCCCCGTCTACTCTCGAGCTCCAGTTCAATTGAGTCAATGGCAAGCTCCTCCCAGCCATGCTCGGTCTTGAACTGAGCGAGCTTGAGGCAAACCTGCAGTCGACGAGCAATCTGCTACAGCCGTGAGCCTTGCGTGATGGATGCTCCATAGCAAGGTAGGCGAACAGAGGAGGCTACTGTCGCAACCGTGTACGTACCTGGCTGATTTTTAATCGTTTGAGGAAGCGGTCGACGACGACCTCGTCTGAATGCTTCTTCCATGGCGACGACATTGCTGTTGAAAGATGGGGTCGCGAGCTGGAAGGAAGTAGTCATATGTCAGCCCTCCTCATATCCCGATTCGTCATCTTTTCAGCAATTTGCGGTGGGCAATTGGGGGAGATTGTGGTGCCCACTGGGCAAACCTGATTCATAGCCAACTGGAAGTTACGAGTAAGAGAAATAAGGCGCCGTCCTACTTTCGCTACGCGCACGCGCGGGCGACGCGAACAGCACATGACGGGCGAGCTCGCCCTGGCCGTTGTACGGGGCCCTGCGTGAGGCTCGTCGTCACACAAGGGGCCAGTCAATGACAAAAGGGCCTGGTCGAGCAGGACTGCAAGTTGGGGCCGCCCGAAATCTGGCCGTTGCATGACGCAGCGGGGCGGACGTGAATTATAACGCCAGGCCGGCTCTTGCCTCTGGCCTGCTCGAGATTGCAAGGAAGGAGGCTTAGCCTTATAGCCCCTCGTGCACATAGCGCCTCGCGACGCGAGCGACGCGTCCCGGTCGCGCCAGCATCGAATTGACCGGCACCCCGGCCGGGGCCCCTTCGCAACCTCGCAACACGCGTAGGATCATTGCGCGATGGTACCTGTACTTATGCACCCGCTTTCTCGCGAATGCAGCCGGCTTCATGGTAGACGTCGGGTACCAATCGCGGCTCGCGTCTCCACAAGTTGATGAGAGTAAGCCCCCTTCTATTATGGCTGGGCGGGGGCTGGCCGTCCGCTCGTAAGTCGAAACCTGATGTGCAACTAGAACCGATTTAATGCGGTCGACAGGCGGCGGGAATGTGGAGCATAGCTGCCTGACGAAAAGGTTTCTAGCGTTCGATGTACCACACTGGCAAGTGACTATAACTTTCGGGCGTAGCTCGTGCACCATTTGTTGAAACACAGTGAAAGAGCGCTCTTCCTCGGCTAGCAGCTTGCCCGAACTCATTGTTGCTCGCATCCGCGCAGTCAAGAAAACTCTCACATCGAGCACAACCGTGTTTGTGATATTGCGCTCCCCATTGGAGCATTGCCGTAGGATTCGATCTATCTCTGAGAGGGTATGAGAAGCGGCGATACCCTCCTTCAGTGTCTTCGCTATAAGATAGTCGAGGGGTTTAAGGAGGACAACTAGAAGATCATGAGCAGGTCCTTGGCCCAAGGCCTCGGCAAAATCGTGCTCCGTTTTACTGACATTCCGCTGCTCTGCATAGCGTTTAAGTATTGTCAAATGCCGAGCAACTAGTTTGGGTGACAGCATTTCTGTATGCATGCGTTGTGCAACGGTAGTAACCTGTGCGGTACTACTATGCCAGGTAGTCGTATTTCGTCTCTTTGACATCGTCACGCAGCAAAGGCGGGTCTCAGCTGTCCAATGAGAGCAGTAGGGCGAGGCCATGGGTATCACAGGCGGTCTCGCGGCTTCTTACGTTGCCTTAAAACCTTAGCATATCGTCCGCAAACAGCAGTTGGATTGCAAACGGTGAGAGCGTCGTCCGCAAATGGCAAGAGCGGCATCCGCAAACGGAGAGACTTAGCGGGTCAGAGTGCGTCTGGAAAATATGAAGGCAGTGTCTTCCGGCTATGCCGTTCAAATTACATCGAAACTTTGCGGTCAATTGCGAACACTAATAGTACAGTACATGTTAAAGTTGTTATGCGAAAAAAGATGACAAAGGTACAAAGTATCCAAGACATTGACAACCCGGAGCGTTCGCGATACTTTCGCGTCATAGACGAATTACGCGCGTTTGGCATCAATGAGGACCTGCCGCTTCCTCAGGCAAGTCAATTATGCAAGAAGCATGACAAATCCTCTAATAGACGTCATAGATCGTTGTCGTTAGAGACCAGTCTAGCGGAAAGTCATCATTGCTAGAGGTCTGACTAGTCTCTCCTTCCCCATTGCGTCAGATCTCTGTACCCGTTTGCTACCCAAATTGTCTTGCATCATACATCGGATGGGGACACTGCCATTAGGGTTTCCATTGTGCCAGGACCATCGAGCCTGGACAATGAAGCTCAAAAGAGCCGGCTGCTGGAGTTTGATATGCAGATGAATTTTGATGATCTTAAGGGATCCAAGTTTGCATGGATTTTGGACGAGGTATCTATCCCCTACCCCGCCAGATTCTTTAGACACTGTCACACACGCCAACCGCACCAATAGGCCGCCGAACACATGGGGTTACCCATCTCGGACGATCAAGACATCGAGACTTCGTCAAAGCGCTTCTCGGATGATATCCTACGCATTGAGATCTCGGGACCTGATCAACATCACCTGAGCGTCGTTGATGTCCCAGGACTTTTTCATAGTAATAATCTGTTTTCAACTTGTGGAAGATGCGCTCCGGGGCAATTATGCATCAGAGCTCGATGTGAAGAGCAAACTGAAACTACGGATGCATCTTCGCGATTTGGCCGATCAGTTTGAGATGGATATACGAACAAAGGGACACACGCTACCTTTTGAAACCGCGGACGGCTCGATCGATAGCGAGTATCTCGACCCAAAGATTGAACAAGAACAGCCAGATATTATGCAATGGATCCGCGAAAGATACAGAGATGCCCGTGGCGCAGAGCTTCCCGGCACCGTTAACCCGGCTCTCTTAGTCAATTTGTTCCGATAGCAAACGGCTCAGTGGCAGCAGATATCCGAAAGGTACCTCGAGCAAGCTGTCCAGTTAATCAAAGAGTACTCTTATCTGGAGTGCCGCCGCACAGAGACTGACGATACAGTTCGCTCTGCCCTGGAATGCACTCTTACTACCCAGATAGAATCCACTGAAGCGTCTGCTAGACTTCGGCTCGCAGATATACTGAAGGACGAGCGAGGGGGGATCTTACAGACAGTCAACCACTACTTTGCCGAAACTCTTGAGAAGATTCGCAAAGAACGCCTTATAGCTCGCTTCAAGGCCATCGGTATCCAAGATGGTAAGAGTCCTGCCCTCGATCTGGGTGGACTCACCAATGCCATGCATCTCAGCAATGAAGATCAGGCAGTTATAGACATTCATGATGTGTTGAAGGCTTATTACAAGGTCGCTCTCAAAAGGTTCGAGGATTATACGGTGGTTACAGTTGTTGAGAGGATGTTGGGAGATCAGGGAGGCCTCAAGTGCTTCTCACCGGAACACGTTGGAAGTCTATCAGACTTTCAGCTTGCGAAGATCGCCGCCGAAAACTACACCACTTCAGCCGCGAGGACGGAGTTGGAGCATCGGTGTGAGAGGTACCGACAGGCACTTCAAGTGGCCAAGGGTGTGTGATGGTTCGATGATATAGGCCTCCTCCAGACCAGGTTTTGTCCCATGCGGTTTTCCTGGTCCGTCACGCAAATGCGGGAGGCACTTCAGTGCTTTGTTGGTTGTGTTCTATTTCCAGTATGGTCGATAGTTCAAACTGCTTTTCTCTAGTACTTCCGAGCGCCACAACGTTATCTTCGTGCAGCATTCACAGGTATGCTGCTTTATGAGCAGCACACTGAGGTCACGCTACATTACGGTCCAGGTTCTTCGGATGATCTCAATGTCTGGAAGCTTGATGATAGTTCAGTGGTGTGTTACGTACCAACAAATAGGCATCCGTTACATGGTGCTCTTTCGGCCAGCATCTTTCAATGTTGAGCACGTATCCGCCCGACCATTTCGTCGCCACCGAATTTTGCTTATTCGCATGAATAGGAACTCAATGCCTTCACCTGAAGTACTCGACAACATGGCGTGGACCCATGCGACTGTTTCCACTTGCTTGCCGTCCATTTCGAGGACACGCTGCCTCTTACTGTTTCGCCGCAAGGTGTAGGTAGCAGTATGTGCAGTGAGGTCCCCAAAACACGTAAGGGCGCGAAAACAAATGCCGGTCTTTGGTGGCAAGCTGTCCAGAGGAGTGGGGAATCTATCGTGTGAAACATTCTAAGTCAAGCAGTAAGTCTAGCCTAATGCATTCCGCCTTATCTGGTCGGCTCGCAATTCGTCCTCGGCACGGCCGCTTTGGTCAAGTACATCAATGTCCCATGGAGGTACTTGCGCGTCTCCACCCCCGAACCTAAAGACGTGATCAGGCTTTGACATAGGAGGCCATCCGGACCAGGAATGTGCTTCATATTGTTGCCGTGACGGCCCAAGAAGACGTAGTGGCCAAATAACCCGCTTCCGGCGATGTACATAGGTGCAGCTTAAGGGCGCTCTCTTCCCAAGCTTTCATTGGACACTCCTCACAACCCTTATCCGCGCGGTGTGCCAGGATTACACTTTTCTTCACTCGCATCGTGCCGATATCTCATTCTTAGGACGCACTGACGGAGGTTAATTATTGCTGCTGGGGGACATCGAGCTGTCAGAGACCTTGACTTGCCATACATAAGCTGACAGCCCCAAACCTGCTTCCTCCTCACCGCCCACCACCAAGAAGTTCACTCCGCTCTAGTCAACGCTCGCCCCCCGACGAATCAAGCCATGCACTCTTGTGGCACTTGCGAAAGGTCTTTCGCCTCGGCCGACAGCCTTCGCCAACACGAACAGGCAGGTGGCCGCCGCTGTCGCATTGCTTGCGGCAGCTGCCACAAGAAATTCAAGAGCCTTCAAGGTCTTAAAGACCACAACAATGCTTTACACACCTGGAAATGTGCTCATTGCGACCACAATTGTCCAACAAAGAAAGCCTTGGCAAAACACCAAAGAAAGTCGAAACACTGTTACTGCGGAGAGTGCGACACTTTCTTTACTAGCCGTCAGTTGTTGACAGCGCATCTGCAGTCTTCGTTACACTCGACCGAATTTCGGTGCTGCGACTGTAAACGGAGCTTTTCCAACAACCTGTCACTTGAGCAGCACCTTCGAGATAAGGTCCATCAACGGCGGTCTTCACTTGTTTACTCCGATCCCCGGTGCAACCGTCGTTTCCGTGATGACGACGCTTTGAATCAGCACTTGCGGGATACGGTCCACAACAGAACATCGGATCGTTGTCAGCCGTGTGGTCGAAATTTCGTGTCGGCCACTTCGTTGCAACAGCACCTCAGCTCCCTAAAACATCGTCCCCTAGGTAAATTTCAATGCGTTGCAGATCTGTGCAAGGCTGAGTTCCCAGCACCTTCGGCAATGCTGCATCACCTTGAAAGTGGAGCGTGTCCGTCTGGTTTCAACCGCACGGAGGTGGCCCGACTGGTGTTAAAGTACGATACAGAACGCTATATCACCAAGCTTTCTGATATCGACGACATGATGCTCAAGGTCGACGACCGACTGACAGCGGGGCTCAAGTACGAGAGACCAGCATCACAAAGCAGCGACGCTTCCTCAATTACGTCTAAAATATTGACGCCGACATCCGACACCACAGCATCTGACGATTGGACTAAACTCCTGTCTCAAACGCCAGCACATCGGCGTCTTTTCTGTCCCCCCAAACGGCGCCCATTCAGCTCGAAGCGTGCACTGGAAGATCATCTTCGATCTGCCGCTCATTGCACA
Organism: Tolypocladium ovalisporum; assembly: GCA_024340015.1. Lineage (NCBI taxonomy): Eukaryota > Fungi > Ascomycota > Sordariomycetes > Hypocreales > Ophiocordycipitaceae > Tolypocladium > Tolypocladium ovalisporum. The sequence continues at coordinate 97,253 of JALHBZ010000122.1, forward strand.
CCGTTCGTTCACTGTCCTAGCCAACTCGTTACAAATAGTCCTAGGGACAAAGAAGACACTGTACGACCCTTCACGACCGTTAGTGGCCTAGCACAACACCTTGAAAGTGGTGCATGCCATGGAGGGGTCAACACGTTTTGGACGGCCATGAAGTTTCTGCAGGACAAGTTGAGCTTGTCGGCCGTGACGATGAGAATAGGTGGATTGGGTGTAGGGAGGATCGGCAGCGCATCATGCCAATGACATGGTGCCTTGTTATCAAGCATGAAACTGAATGACAGAAGAACTGGAAAGCGCTCGATCCGCACTACGATGAAGGACTCTAGGACGTGAAGTCACCATTTACGGTTGACATGGCTGACATAGCCGAAGCTTATGGGTATTATATGATCAGTACACGTCTGATTGGTTTAGTACAGTATGGGCTAACCGTATTCTCACAGCACGGGTGGGAGTCCCCAAGGATGCATTGATCATAGCCTTACGCGAAGTTATACCGCGACAAGCCTGATATGCCACTTGAGATATAAGATGCCGTTTCCTCAACTCGGAATGAACGTGCACATCATCAATCCTAAGCTGTCCGGCGTCTACAGCCCCCGGACCATAGTGTCTGAACGTAGCTGCAAAGGGTGCGCGTATCCGAGCGCGCGAGCAATTGTTAGGCCGATACGTACTCCATACGCGGGTATCATTTGGCTAAGGTAACTAGGCTAGCTCAAATCCCACTATGTCAAATTTTTTTTGTCTCGTATAAATTCAACATTGGGTCTCATTGTCGGGCTCTGAAAGATTCGCCTGCAGAGGTTGCCACCCCGAAACCGAAGCTCGATTAAGCGCACCTCAGAAATGGCTTTTCTTCTCTTCCAGGTTACTCCTTGGATTCCTCTGATGCGCTCAGGACCAACACACTCAACACCACCCTTTGACCCGTAATATGTCGCGTATGTTGACATCCCACCCCTTACCCGCTTAAAAAGCTCACGTTCGTGGAGGCATGATGATAGATCGTGATAGCAAATCAACAGCAGCTATTTACTCAAGCCATCACGTCCTGGAAAGCTGAAATACCGCCGGAGTACATATTATAGGCTCACTTCTTCCTAATAATGCATCATACAGAGCTTGAATTAGAAGTAGATCAAAAGAGTAGTCGTTAGTCATGTAACCTTTCCCCTTAGTGCTTATTCCATCGTGCCATACGATCCATCGGAACTTTGGCAATCTCAGATGCGAAACAGACATATGTAAAATACGGAACCTCGCACAGGTGAAGAACTTGGAGCCTTATAATAGTCATCATGATGCAGATTTGATGTAGCATGCTCGAAGAAGTGGCCGCTGGCCTTGAGCTCTTGTACGATAACACGCCAAAGTTAGGCTGAGTGGCGATTTAACTCTACTGCCCTCACAAACATCCACATATGCCGCCAGATCTGCCAGTGGACGTACTTATGCAATTGTGAGGCCGCCGGGACAAAGTGTTCTGAGCGGTCCGCACCGTTGGAAGCGTAATCATTGCTCTTAATGGGAGCCAGATGAATTCGAGACATTTATGACGATGTGCCAGTAGTTTTTAACGCCGACCTCGGGGCGGGAGACCCTTGGAGCTCGTTATACGATCTTTGTAGGTCTTCTCAGCGAATGCAAAGAAGTGGTTCAAATCTTCGCAGTTCGACACCAGACCAAACGATACCCGGACTGCCCCTCCGGATGGTAATCCGGTCAGTTTGATGTACTCGTCAATTGACGTTTATTTGACCAAAGAAGGCGCAGTAGATTCGTCTTTCTTACGCCAAAGGCATCCTCGCCGGCTCCCGGGTTGCAGAAGCAGCCTGTTCTCAGCGATATCCCCATAACAGCCGACTCCGCAGCGACCAGTCGTTCGTCCACCACCTGGCCGACACTGTCGATGAAATCGAAGCAGACAGTACCTCCGCGTAGGGCAAGATCATCTGGCCCATAGATTGTGATCATATTGTTGCCGTTGCCATGTCTCATATCTTTTAGGCGTCCAATGAAGTACCCAGTGAGACAACGCACGCGGGTGTCAATGACTTGTTGACCAATCCCGACAAGCCAGTCAATACCAAACGATATGTCAGGAATGGACAGAAAATTGAGTGTGCCGTCTTCGAAGGCTGCCTCGTCCAGTGCCATAGCGTGCCATTGCTTCCCGACTGATACGGCTTGAACGGTGCCGCCAGAAAACCAAGGTCGCTTCAGACGCGAAAGGGCGTCGCGTCTTGCAATCAAGCATCCTACGCCCGTTGGCTATCCCAAGACCTTGTACCAGCTCACGAAAACGAATTGGGGTTTTACCGCAGACAGATCCAGTAGTCCAGTAGGGAGGTACGCAGCTGCGTCCAGGAGTACATCATATCCGGCGTCCTCTGCCATCTGAATCCAGGAAAGGGGATGCCGTACGCCGCTAAAGTTGCTCTGAGCTGGGAAGGCAAACAGCCCTTTGTAACGATTGGCGACGGTGCATGTGCGACAGAAGAGAGCCGATTTGCCGCACAAGGCTTCTCTCACCGCTGTGGTTTCGGTTCGAAGATCGGACCTTCCGGAATGAATATAAGTGAATTTTGAACCGGCGTGACGTGCAAATTCCTGTAAGCCATTTAATGAATTATGGTTGTCTGAGGTTAATATGAGTTTCTTGGACCTTGAAAATGGATAAGCTTCGCCGACAAGACGCGCTGCTGCGGTTGCGTTCGGAGTAAATATGACAACATAGTCTGCTTTGGAAGCATTTAAGTGCTCCAAGAGAGAGGGTCTTAGCCACGACAGTGGCAATGAGGGAAGGACTGAAATACCTGGACGAGGCGGACTCTCTGCAGAACAATGGGGGAAGGATGAAACGAATGCTGCACTTGTGACGATCTTGAGTCGGCTGCCCACCTTCTCTTATCGCAATTTCGTTCGTCATCTTTGAGGCAGACGGCACCACTGGCAGAGGTAAGAAGGAGCAGGTAAGAAGAAGCTGGTAAGGGTGGAGGCGGGCTAGGTGGGGGCTGGAGAGGCTAGATGCCCTGCAACGGAGGGTCACCATGGGCGCCATGCACCGCTGCAGGCAATAACGATTGATTGACTGTGTAACATTACGACAATGAATGTTAGCAAGCAGCGTTGCTATGATGAAATGGAAAAGATGATGGCACGGCGTTCCTTTCTTGCAGGTTCGTGATTGACTTTGCTTTTCGTGCCTGCTCATCTCTCGGATTTGAAAAAGGAGCGAGCCGACCTATCGGGAACGTTCCGCCGCGCAAGGAGCAGGCGGCGCGGGCGGACCAAGCCACGGTGTACCTTCATTTGATGATAGTGTCTCAAAGCGATTCTAGTGCCCGTAGTCCCGAGCTCCCCTCAGGTCACCGCTGGACCTCAGGTCAGTTGCGAGAACGCCTCGCATGGAGTCTGAGCTGGGTCGTGTCACCCTGGACGGCATGCCAAGTTATAGGCGTAAGAAGCCAAGTCTGCCTGAGCAATGAAGTTCCGAATTCAATGACAAAGCCGGCCGGAGACCCTCTCGACCGCCAACATTTGAACATTTGAAACGAATACCCAAGGCGCTTGCGCTCAATCAATGGCTCCAGCTATCCAGACAGTTCGAACGTGGCGGTTAGGTACGAGGCAGTTCGTGGAGCAGACAGTCTACAGTGCCTAAATGGCTGGCCATGATCGCAGCGCCAAAGTATTGTGCCGTGATTATCAACGAAAGACCAGTCTCTGAACTGTATGTCAGCTTGGACCTACCGTCGAGTCTCAAGTTGAGACACTTTTGAAACGATTTGCGTCACTTTAACCATTCCAGCAATATGCATTTCGCAATATACTAACCCTTAGCATAACACAGACACATGAAACCCTCATACTGTACAATAATGTCGATGAACGACTGGACTTCCCATCCCACCTACATTATTAGGGTCTGGAAATGAAAGTAGAGCCCGTGGAAACGCCTCCATACAGATGGTGAGACGTCTCTCTGACGCTCGCCATTTGCCCAGCAGGCAAGGCTCCGCAGTCGATTTGACGGAGGCTTTCTCCCGATTGTCCCGATTGTCCCTTCTGCGGGTAAATCAATTACGACCTCGTTTTAGTTGAAAGTGCCTTCGTGACAACATGTTACGGCTGGTTAGAATGTGTGCGGCGACAGAGCCATATAAATAGAAATCGTAAGCATACCACCGTAACACCGCCCGGCCGCTATATGATCTAATAATTACAAACCACTTTCATCTGCATGCTCAAAACGTCACGATGCGTACCGACGGAAAACCCAGGCTTACTGACTACTCGGAAACAGCTGAGCGCCCTACATCATCAGAGTATTCATTTGCTCACCAGTCTCAAACTTATTCAACCGTCAGCTCTGCTGATGGTGACATGGCTTCGCCCATTGCTAAAAGCATCCGTTTTGACCACGGGAAGGTCAAGGACCACCATTGGCTAACTTGGCACCCTATCCTGGAGCTGTGCTCCCGCACTTGTCAGCATCGGAAGCTGCTCTACTTTTGTCGATCTTGGGCCTTTTGCACAAATCGTACCTTGTTAGGCGATTTGTTACACCCGTACGAGATATGCCAGAGTACGAATCCTGGGTTGAACTGATGATCAGTAAAGGTCATACCATTTACCTCCTCGGAGAAGATATCATTGATCTTCGACTTCGACTTGAACGGCCTCAGACCTATTGGAAGCAGGGAAAGGGCGCCGAAACCTTGAGAATATGCTTGATGGCAAGAACATCTAAGACAGCTGCCCACGCCCTCGAGGAGCCAGGAGTGGCGTGCTGGTTAACACTGGACGGTGACATACTATACACGAAAATTCAGGATGAAGTCAGGGCCATTGAAAGTTCGAAAAATGCTCAAAGAAATGTCCAGCTCATACCTGTCCCTGGAGCAAAATGTAGTGTCCAAAACCAGCACAACAGCCTCTATTCACGACGGTCGAACTGGCAAAAGTCGACCCTGACAAATAATAGCAACATCGACATTGTATGCGCCGATGAAGGAATTTCATGTCACGAATTTTCAAACCAGATCACGGATTCGCGTATAACTCCACGCTTCGAACTATGTCCTGTCAGGTACGAACATAGGAAGGACGATTATGTAATGGTCCACGGTTCTGGAACTGAACGGCATGACTGTCACGTTCTGAGTCCAGGGTCTTTGAGCAAACCAAGTCACAAGGGTTACTCAGGTATATCCTACGGTTTCACGATGCCTTACTTTGACGTGCGGAAAGGCGCATTTCTCTACACCAAGCATCTACTTAACGAAATGGACAGTGGCTCGGCAAGAGACGAGAGAGACGAGCTAAGTCGCGTAGCGATCGAATTAAAGTTCAAATGCTCCAGGGCAAAGAGTGCGATACATGAAAGCACTCAAGCTGTACTTTGGTAGCCCCGGTATGAGGCGAAGGAATCGCGACTCAGAGAGGCTTACTTGCTAAATAGTATAACTATCGTACCAGCTCTCAAATAAGGGATCTCTCGGGTAATGTCCCTGCGCCTGCCTCACTCAACATCGTAGTACTCGCCAGTGCCGTAGCGTATATTGGTCACTTTCTGTCCGGAGGGCGTATGTGGATCGCCGAGGGCGTGTGGACATGTGGGTTGATTGCTCTCGGCCAGACTGAGGTTACATGTCTCGTCCCAGCCATATCGACATACAGGATCCAAAATGTTGACAAGCTTGTGGTTATTCGCGACCCAATTGTCGCCACCGAGACATGAACCCAGGTAATTCATGCTGTTTGCGGCAGACAGTGCCAACTTACCGTCGTGAAGCAAGGCCTTGCACCTCTTTGGATCGAGTTGCTCATATGCCATGGCAATACCACCGCCTTCACGAGGATCTTGCGCTGCGCCAGTGCCGAAGACGAGATAATTCCATGCGTCGTAGGACACATCATGGGCACCGCCTGATTGATCTACACGCAGCAAACTGACGCTACGACCCGCGTTGCTGACCTTGACACAGATGTTATCACAGGTGATGGGCTCCGGCCAGTAGGCGACGCGATTGGTATTCAACTTGCACCCCAGCGCACCGATAGAGGAGGAATACTGCTCGTGCGGTGTAACAGTGATGATTCCGCTCCGGGTACTGGGGTGAGTAATGACACCGGAGACGCGCGTGGAGAGAACAGTTAGAAAGACGGCATTGAGTAGCATCTTAGGTATGACATTTGGAGAGGCAGGTCTTGGCTCTGAAGCCTCGACTCTGAAGCCTGCTGCTTCGGTCTTGTTATATACTGCGTTGCGGTGTACCATATTGAGCCTGTAATGCATGACAGATATCACTTGTTAAAAGTGTCCCAAAGCTGGAAATCATGGTAGCCGCAATGTCTGAGACAGCTCATTGCGTTTGAAACTGATGATTAGACTGGACCACTATTTGTAAACGTCCTGTGAGACGTGAGATGCTAAAAAGGGCGTCCATAGATGCGCGAATGGCGCAGACAGGAGGTTGGAGTAACGGAAGAGAGCCATGGGAAGCTGCGCGACATCTCCTCCGGAAGAAAATTGTCGCTTGAACATCACGCTCGACGGTGCTTTCCAAACTCAAACATCAATTGTGGCTAATTACCCTGCACGCCGTCGCCTGCTGCTTCGGTCAGAGAGGGGGGTTCAGTCTGAATGCCACTATATCTCGTAAACAATGCAGCATCTTAGATAACAGCGGCCATAGTTTCTATAAAAGCGATGAAGTCTTGGCACACGCATCCAGCGGCAGGTCCTCAGAATGGGTATTTTTAAGTCTAGCCCAGTGCAGTATCCAGTGTTCGTTGAAAATCATAAAGAAAGGCCAAAAGTTAAAAAGACAACTCGAGCAGAAGCCCCACTGGAATTGGCCTGGATGCGACATGTTTGAAGTAACCACCGGAAGCTTGCTGACAACCCCGAGCGTTTTGCATTCCATTCATTAGGTCAACCACTCACCGCTGGAGCCTTTCTGTTCACGGCACATCCTGCCAGAAAGATGTGCAGTTTGGTATTGAGAAGCGGGAGAAGAATGTGCGCACATCGCTGTACGAATGCGATAATAACCCTGATTCTGATGAGGATGTGGGCAGCGGGCCTGGAGGTCAGGTACGAGGAGCACCAATTGTACGAACATGCCAGAGGAAGTTGAGCCGACGGCGAAGCGGCGCCTCGTCTTGAACCGTTGGTACGGACGCATTTGCTCCGTCCGCGAGGTTACGGGCAGTCCACTGTGTAGTCAACGAAGCATACCATGCGACAGCAGTTCATGATATATCCAGTCTTTCAGTTTGACCCGCTTGACCTACTCAGAAGTAGCCCACACCGTCACCGACTTGTTGTGCAATTTCCGTCGACGTATCCCAGTATGACCGGAAGCTGTGAATACATTTGGAAGGTCTGGGGACATCTTTTTTGATCTCGAAGCAACCTCGCAATATCGTGAGCAATCTTTTGACGCCGGCGATGTCCATCAGTACCTCTGGCGTTGCCGGATCGCCGCCGTTCTGTGACCTCTCCATGGCTCGCGTTGGTAAATTCGTCGTGAACGTCGACGCGGGAGTCAGCCGAACGACATTTCTGTGACGACATCAATAGCAGGAGAGTCATATGTGCATTCGTGAGGCAAGCTGAGAAGAGACGGCTCAGACGTAAGCTTGTTGCGCGGCCTGACAGATGTCTCGACCAACGTGCCTCCGTGGATCCTCGGCTGAGCCACTCAGCACCTCGCGCTCCACGCGTGACCAATGTTCACGGGTCAAATTGGGAGGTGCCAAACCCAGAGGCAGTCGATTGTGCCACAATTGAGATACTCAGGCAAGGCGGAGTCGATCTTGGTCTCAATCTTAAGTAGAGCGATTTACTATGGTGTGGGAAGGGAATCGGCAAACGTGGAGATAGGGAAAGCAGCGGAACTAAGAGGGGTGTGACGAAGACTGAGTCTCGCAGGGCAGTCTGTTGCTAAAGCACTGACGCGCAGTGTGTGCAATAATGGACTTCGCAACGCCACACGCAGGGGCAGCTATGAGCGATACGAAGCTAAGCTTGGGGGCGGCGATCGCGACTCGGGCGAGCTGTGACTTGAGCTGTGCGATGTGATGCGTCGTCGGGCGTTCAAGCGGAAATCACAGCAAACACGTTCGCTACGGGTTTCAATGGGTTCGACAAAGACGCAATCCGGACGATATGGGAGTGCGAAAGGCAGAATAGAGGAAGGGAGAGAGGATGAGCGAAAGAGGGACTTGATTGCAAGAAAGTTGCATGATTGAGATGGGATGTGATGTTGAGAGCGGCGGTGCAGGGCGATTTGCCGTTACTTGTACGTAAAGTTAGACACCCGACGTGAGTAGCAGGCAGCCCAGAGGTCCAGTCAACTGTCGACGTTACGGGTATGCATCGCCAGAGTAGATTACCGCTTTCATCGCTCGGCGCAGGTGGGCTCTCGGAGGCCGCTTTCATAAAGCTGCCTGCTGTGTTCCGGTTGCTGCGCGAGGGAGCTCTGTGAATATCAGGCTCCAGGACCTTGTGAAGAGAGAAGATCAAAGCGACGACGATATGTGGGGGAGGGTTTCGGGGCCCATGCGGCTTGCGAGATGGAGGCGCTGGCAACGACGACTGGAACGTCGCCAAACAAAGACAGCGCACAGAAGCTGGAGCCAACGGCCGGCCCTAAGTCGGCAATGCTTACGACTTCGCGAAATACAGAGGACGAGGTTGACGCAGTGGTGTATGCCACGGAGCACAGCGTCCCAGAAAGATCCGCGCGGCCGGAGGGTCATCATTGGTGGCTGCAGCAGTATCGATAGCGTAGCCTTTGGTGTGTAGTTGATGTTCCCGCAAAAGCCCGGCTGTCCTTGTCACCATGTAGCTCACGTAGTGATGTACCGCTGGCCCCGGTGTGTCCATGTCACCGCCGGAGGCTCTCATGAGCGGTGCTAACGAGCTAAGGCCGCGTTGCTCCTCACTCCAACAAGCATGTTTTTTAATAGAAAAAGCCTCGCGATGAAGGGGCGACTGAACCGCATACACAATAAGAGGCCAGTGATTCGGACAGCCGAATGTCTGTACTTGCATGAACCATGATTGAACCGCCGGACACGCATGTCAACTCGAATCCATGGCAACATGCCTTCTGGTTGCGTCAGTTCTTCTATGCCCACTTCTTCGGAGAATGCGATTTGGCGCGTTTCGGAGGGTGCTCTCGCGATAGTTCGTCTGTAGACGTATCAGACTCATATGAGGGTGGGATGATCGTCTCCGTCGGAAAGCTGAGTCCTAAACCATGATCCCGAAGGGGGGGTTCAATAACGTCGCCTCGAACTGCTCGCTTATTCGCGTTCTCAATAGCATCGTCTCTTTGTCGCTTCGCCCAGTCCCTGCCATTCCGGAACGCAGCAGCTCCCTGTCGAAAGGCAGCGGCATTCCCACTTAAACTCCACGTATCAATCGGCGTCGTAATAATGCCGGGTTGTCTTCCAGGAGACGAAGGGGGTATCGGATGACTAGTGTACATCTTTAAGTGGCCACCATGGTATATGGTCGAAATTGTATAGGCATTGTTGTCGTATTGTAACCCCGGCTGCTTGTATGATTGCAGGCTGTGGATCCCCCTCGCTCCTAGCGCACCGTCGTAGCATGCTTGTCGAGTTGCGACCGAGAGACTTCCATCAGGCCCCTTGACCTGGCAAAGGTAATTCGGTGCAATAGGAAGGTCATGTTGGGTAGACGGCACGATGTATTGACTCAGTTCGGTCCTAACATTCCTATCGAGCTGTTCGGGACGCGCGCCATAGTAAAGATCGGGATTGCCTGGTACGAGCGAACCATCGGTCAAGTGCAAAAGGTTCGTAAAAGGAATCTCGCCGGCAACACACTTCCTATCACCAACGTCTCCTTCGATTACTGGGATAACAGTTACGGTGACATCTCTCTCCTTGAACGCATGAGTATTTGCCCGCCTGAACTGGCGGAAGTCGTCGTCTGTGAATCGAGACGGAGATAGAGAGGCCCTAGGTTGGGCTAGCGCACGAAGTATCTCGTCTATATTATCGGGCTCTGGGGGTATTCGGCCATCCGGGTACTCATAACCGTCGGGGAGAATATCATGGTCGATTAGGTGTTGCTGGAAGACTCGATCGTATGGGCCTGTGCTCCTCGTGCTGGTTGTGTTCAGGGTATTGGTGCTCTTCGTTGATGACCGCGAGCCCCTCTTTGTCGGTGACTGTGCGTTTCTCTTGGTCGGCGACCCCTTTCGACGACGTACACTCAGCCGGCATATGCTCATTGTTCCTTGATAGTCTGCCGGTGGTTGATACTGCAGGCTGTTAATAAGCAACGAAAAGGAGGGCAGAATATCCGCATACTCCTCTCACGGCTCTTAGATCTGCCCCCCCCCGACTTGCAAGACACTTGATCTGACTGGAACAGTTTGGAAAACACCGACAACGGAAGTAATTGACCAGTATGTTACTTGGTTCCTTTTGGGTATATATGCTCGATCGCAAACGGCATGGGATGTTTCGTCGTTCTTCTGATCGTTGTGCTGAGACACGAGAGACTGTATCATTCCTCCGGTCTAATTCGCGCAGTGCGTTCCGCGTGAGAGGGATCTCAGATAGATGGTCCCAAAACCTTGCAGGCGGGAACGCCGGATGGCTGAGCTTCTGCTTCTTCGATAATGGATGGTCTTGGTCGTCCTCCGGCAGTTGACTCGGATGCGAAGAAACGTAACGCTTGCGTGGGCCAGAAGTTGTTAGTCGGTCTTGCAAATCTTTTGCTATAACCATCCTTGAGGACTTGCCAGGAGGTGTAGGTGCAGGAGCAACCATTTTAGGCCTGGTAAGGCGAGTACTGGCTGCGAGAGACGTCGCCAGATGCCCGTGATGGTTGCCAGTTGCTGATTGATCGAAATTGCGAAGCCCCACTTCTGTCCGCAAATGCTCTTATCCAACCACTGACGTTACGCGGCCGCAGGAAGCAATCCGTAATCCCCCGAGGGACAGCGCTAGAAAGATGACGTTGGGTCGAAATTAGGCCCCTCACCAGCACAAGCCCATTGGTCCAGCATGGTAGCCCCGTCTGCGCGCCTAAATTCCTGCTCCGAGGCGTTGGGCAAAACATGAACGTACCCTAGTATTCATCGTGCTCTCTAGGGCGCGGAAAGACCCAATACCGAGATCCAAGCACAACACTCCAGGCGAGATCTTCTGTCTATGCATTGACGATAGGGCGCTAATGGGAGCCTAGCTATGTCTACAGGAACGGCGACCGACGGAGTCTATCAGCTTGTCCTTTTTGAGATTTTCCCACCTGCCGATGATGTCAGAATACTAGAATGGCAAGCTCGGCCATACTACAACCGCGGCAAAATCATGATCGACGACGACACAATTGACGATGAAAAGCTAATCGGGCCGGGCCAAGAGACGATTCTGGCCGGAAGGCAGGTTCGAGTGTTTGAGATGACTGTCAGATTCCTCTGACCCGGTCAGGTGGATACATCAGGTCTTCAACCATGGCCTTTCCCGGTCCCGAGGGTACATGAATCATCAGCTGGGTGGTCTTTCTCGTCTCCAAATAAACTCCATCGCAAGCGGCGATCCGACTGTTCAGCACGTCTGACGGGCTGAGGACCAAATTCACGCCCCCCAAATCTATCTCGAAGTCAACCCCCTCCAGGACGTGATGGGCTCTTATGCAACTAGTTGTGCCATCGCCTCCCCATGTCGGCAATGCTTCCATCCTTTTGACGAACGAGGGCGCGAAGTATTTGGATAGTTGTCTTTTGTATATGTATGCAATGGAATATAGCACAGATTGTTGGCGATTAGGCAAGAGCGGTGGATAAAGATAGTCGCTGATTTCTTACTCATTCTCAATAAAGTCGCGATTAGAAGAATCGGAAACGTAACGTACCCATGAAGTATAGCTTGCTTTGGAGCTCCTTGCCTGAATTCCGGATTTTCGTATGGTAATTTACCCAGAACGGTTCCGGCAATGGCATCTCTCGCGTCTTCATCAAGATAGACTCCGGAACCCCCTGATCACGGTACTCTCGGAGAGTGCGGATACTGACGCATTCGACCAAGATGGTAAAGGACCTCACGTCGATGTGCTGCAATTCCGAATCCGCAGCGTATCTCATTGAAATCGTTTCCCCAGCCTGTTCGATTGTTACGGGCCTGGCTTTGGCCCGTAGCTTATTAAGGGCTCGTCTGAGTGTAGCTGCTCGCCTTTGTTCCGTGGCTAGCACCGCGGCATTGGCGGCACCAAAGCTGACCAAGGCTGACGTTCGGCGAGCGTCGGCCTCCCGGAAAGCCATTTCAGCTTCCCGCTGACGCGCCATAGCGAGATCGTGGGGGTCCATGATTCACGACTGGCGGTAAACAATATCAAGAAAGGTACGGAGCGATTGCACGTTTTTAAATCCCGCCTAACCAGTGCGGGGTATGTGCACGAATGGGCGGATTCCTCAAAGCGGCAAAGGATCTGCAAGCTCATGCATCTAGGCCTGGGATTTCTCGTACTCGTACGGTGAATGCGTGGCCCCTCACGCGTACAGGTGCTTCGACAGGGTTGGGTCGGAGGTGGCGCAGTGACGAGGACGTTACCCCGCGCGCGCCGATTCACTGACCCGACTCCGGCGTCCGGCGTCGTGTGGGCCTCCGCGTGCGCGTGCGGTTACTCGGCTCAGTGTAAAAGACGTGACAGAATCACTTCACCATAAGATCGTGACCTGAGTTAGAACGCACCAACGATCTGTATTGACAAGTTTCACATAGCTAGCCCCTTTTTTTTTCCGTTCTACCCTCCCTTACAGAAGCTCCACAATCTGAGCTGTATTAGCTAGAGCAACCACATGGCTATAATGAAAAGTTTTTAGACATACCATCGGCAGTCCGCTTGAGGTCAGAAGACGCTCTGATCAGAGGTGGCAATTGCATTCTCCAGATACTGTCACGCGCCTGTTCCAAAGCTCTCTTTCTTGGTCCCCCAAAGCCTATGACGAATCGAGTGCCGAATTGGATTGTTGCGTCCATAGCATACAAGAGAAAGCCGCCATACAGACAGCATCGAAACGTATTAGTACGCCAGCCAATACTCAGCATGCGGAGGACAGAACACTCCCTGGCGTGTCATGAGATATAGATCAGCAACGACAGGATGGCATTACTTACTTCCAGTGACTCTGAACACGGTCAAGCCGATGCATAGTACCTGCAACATACAGGAAATTGGTCGCGGTCGTTATCGCAGACATAAGATGGTCGATCGAATGACAGGAGCCACTTGCTGTCCTTTGAGCATGTCTTAGGAATGGGAGACAGCCGTTGAGTTTCGCGCTGCATATTCCGAGTATGTATCGGCGGCGGCTACGGGGAGTAGACGGTTCATCCTCCAAGCCGACGGTTCCAATCCGTTTTTCGTTCTCCTCCATCCACGAGGTTCGGTCTCTGCAGCATTCTTCCTTCTTCGGGGTATAAAAAGCTCGAATACCAGCCAATAAAGCCCTTCTCTGCTCGCAAAGCTCATGGAACGAAAGTCGTGTTCCCAATTCTAGAGCAATGGGCGTTACGCCTTTGTCTAAAACTCGTCCTCCCTTTTCTGGCAAAAGCTTCATGTAATCACTTCCATATATCAGGATTAGAACAGAGCATGGAGGAGGAGGTTGACATACAGGCAAAGTAGTCCGCAGACCCAGAAAATAGCATTCCACTCTGTATACCTTTGTGATACCAGTACTGTAGACACGTCTAAATCTGCGAGCACCTCGATTGCTTCGTCTAAGCTCCTTCGAATACCATCCAGGTTACCGGCGTATCGGGAATGTATTGTTCTGATTAGTAACAGCCGTGGTCGCGAGAGAGGATCCTCATTCGGCGTCAATAATACTTCCGCTTCCCCGGGTAACAAACCAAGTTCAACTGCCTCATAATTCTGCAGATGCCACACCAGCCTACCCAGACCAAGGATAGATGTCGCTAAACCACCAGATTCTTCGAAAATAGCCGCAATCTCCTCCGGTCGCACGAGAGGGAAGATGCCTAGAACTTCATCAACAAAAGCGCAGATATACTTGGTCGAATCCGGAGCGGTGAGCTGCTGTGGAATTGCCGACTCGAGCCCCTGAGAGTCTCGCGTCGTACCGTCGCCTGGGTCCATCACGGGCAAATCTTGCGGCACCTAGACGATGAAATTAGGACATGAAGCTGTCATAATATACGGCGAGTTGCGCGGCTTCTTATATACACGGAATGGCTGAACCAGAATAGTTTGTCACCCTCAACAAGAAAGGTGATCTGCAACGAAGCGAACGGGCAGGTGGCTGCACTGCTAGAGTTGATCTGCAGCGAAGATACTGGTAGCTGTAATGCTAACCAAATGCTAACCAAAGTGGGCGAAGGTGCGGGTAGCTGCACTGCTAACCAAAGTCCGCGAAGGAGCTGTTAGCTGCTAACCAAAGTGGGGTATGCCTGCATGATGCAGCAAGCTTTCCAAAGTAGAGTAGATCTACAGCGAAGGTGCTGGTAGCTGCACTGCCAACCAAAGTGGGTGAAGTTGTAGCTGCATCTGCACACGGACGTCGCCTTGCAGCGACCTTGCAGCGGCCCACTTCCCATGCCGCGTCGCTTGAAATTTGATGACAAGACAACATCCGCACATACCATGAGAAATCAACTCATTGGGAAAAGTCGTCTATCTTTAGAAAGGCGGTGAGTGATTGCCTTGCGACATGGGATATAAAGTCCAAGCTGCTCCGTTGTTCTGTCAACATCCAGCCGTCACTACCCACCAAGCATGCACTTTGCAAGCACGATGGCAGCGCAATTGACTACAGAGCAGCTCCAGCTCGTTATTCTAGCGGCTAGAGTTGCGGTCTGCAGATCCTGGTTTCCGAACACCCCCCTTGTCGATCAAGTAGAACACATTGTTTTACATGCTGAGCGTCTTGCCAACTGCGGCCTGAGCACTGAGCCTGCCACGGAAGAAAGCCTTCTGGAGCGACTTCGATACCTCCTTCGCTTTTCCAAGAACCATCAATTGAAGACGCTACGCGTGGAGCGCGTGGGCATCGAGATCGACCAAGCCAGAATCAGACATGCCCTGAACAATCTCCTTTACTTTAACAAATCACATGTAAAGACACCACCGTTCCGATTCGATTTCGAAACCAAGGGAAGCCACGTTCTGCTCGTTGGAGTCTGGACAGCGTCAGTCTTATGCACAGGGTTGGGCTATCAGTTTCCAAGCCTCGAGGAGCACCCTGTCCATGCCACTCTATCTGCTCTCGCCGGCATCGTCTCCCGACCTCCAGGCCACTCGACTGGTTTCCCACCGCCTTGTTCAAGGATGCGACGCCGCCCAAACTTTACTCTCTATCGTTCGACTGCGCTGGGAGAAGGGAGGGACTCCGCTACGATACCGCCTTCCCCACCACCGTCGCCGAGGTCATCTTCCCCGTCGTCCACATCGGGAGTTTCGTTGCATCATCCTTCACGGTCGCCGTCACCCGTCAATCCTCTTCTCGAAGGCGATGAGGAATGGATTGTAGTTTAGCTGTCAGAATTAGAGGATGTGATTCAATAACACTCGTTCTTTATACTTCCCCCTTCGCCTCGTTCTAGTACTGTATGAACCTGAGCACCACATGCTAATGAGGGCCATGTGAGGTAGGAAGCCAATAGGTGGGCCAATTCATAATGCTACCATCGCTATAAGACCGGAACCCTGTCGAGTGATTGAAACATGTGGGTGGAGAAGGAGTATTGCCCGCTTTGGGAAAGGGTGATCACGAAGGGTCGTGGGACCTACTAATAGGCAGGTGCGCCCTTTTTTCGTAGTTGGCAGATGCCCATCAAGGAAAGACAATGGCTCCAACTACCTTGGGATATTAGTCGCCAATTGCGCACACTCCTAGGCGGTACTCTTAACTTGCTTCCAATAGTGCGGCTTATGGGATGATCACACCCTCCTTGTTGGCTACACGTTGCGAGCTGTTGCCTTATGCTCCCCGTGCCGCAGCTTATTAAGCCACATCCTCCTCCACATCCTCCTCTACATCCTCCTCCACTTCTTTGCCAAAACCAGTCATCACCTTCGCTACTCTATCATGTCCGTTACGCGACGACCACGAGTAATGTTACAGAGCGATGAAGCATGGTCTAAAATTATTCAGGTCGCGAACCATCTCAAGAATCAGCGGGCCCTACCTGGCACCACCAAGAACAGAGTCGCAGATGCAGTTACCATACTGAATGATGTGCAAACGTCTCTCAGACGGAGGAAGTATAAAGCCTTTCTCCTAGATGTGCTCCTCAAATGTGGCCCTCACGGTGTTCTTATCTCCGCTATCGCCCTCGGAGTATGCCATACGGCGGATATGGCCCAGCTTCAGCGCAAGAC
Source organism: Tolypocladium ovalisporum (assembly GCA_024340015.1). Lineage (NCBI taxonomy): Eukaryota > Fungi > Ascomycota > Sordariomycetes > Hypocreales > Ophiocordycipitaceae > Tolypocladium > Tolypocladium ovalisporum. The sequence goes on from JALHBZ010000122.1 coordinate 113,652, forward strand.
TCTTTTACAGAGACTAGAACGAAATAAAGATGAGCTACCGCTGAATGAGCCGATTATTTGGTCGCTCGCTATATACTACAAAATACCCGATACTATGAAAGGTGCGTAATAGATCCAGCATCCGCGAATCAAGCTAAGCAATCAGAGTTACAAGCTATTGCCCATCAAACGCCACACCAGCCTGTGAAACCAAGTTTGCCAGCATTGTCTCGTACCCTCAACGAGGAAGCTCCGGGACAGGGTGGAAGAGCGGAAGCCCTAGCGTCGGGCGCGGGTGGTATGCCAGCAATTCCTACGAGCAATGATAACAGCGCGAAGGACAAGGATCCTCAACTGCCAAGCGCATCCACCCCCGGGCAAGACTTCCATACCGTTCCCGGAGTACGCAATAAAATGAACAACGAATCAAGTCCTGCAGCAGACTCCACGGCAAACATGGCCCAACTACCAGAATGGCTGTTAGCTAAACAGATGTTGGCGGAATTCAGCGCCAGTTCTATTACGACGCGGAACCATATTGGCTCGACGATACTCGAACAACTCCTATCCAGGAGCTATCGAGCATCATATCCTCCAACACTAATCGCTACCATAATCCAGAAAGTCGGAAAAGACGTCAAATTTACTCGGCAATGTGTTCTGGAGCAAGTTTCCTACCTATCAGTTAAGATAAGCTCAGGACCAGCGAGCTTCCGCGTACAGGTTTCGCAAGCAGTCGCAAGGGAAGTTCAAGATGCTTTAACTGGTACGGTTTTAACTGGCACGTTGACATCCGTTAAAGTAGCAAGCCGAGACTGACTCTGGTAGGTGAAAGTGAGTTCTGCGCTCCATATCAGCGGGTAGCACGCTTGTTCGCCGGCGGCAATTTCATAACGACCATATATCTGCCCGGTAGAGGCACTATCGCAGATATACGTGACGGGCTTAGCATCGTCTGGGATTCTCATGCAGATTGCGTTCCATTTCTCAACCTTCTGCATAAGCAAGAGATGTATGTTATAAAGCTTTCTTCGCTTTCTATGGTTCAACATTACGGGCTCAAGAAGCACGTAGTGAAGTCAAAGGATGGCAGGCAGTTGTAGCAATGTCCCCCATTTTGAAGTCTAGCCACAGGTGCTCGGTGGCACGGGGCTTGGGCTCCAGTCTTATTAGGCAATGCCGATGCAATTCTCCTTATGTCATCTTCTTATCCAATTTGTCCGGAGCTTCTCCGGAAAATGCGCTCAGTCTTGCAATGACATCTTGTATGATGGACGAAGCAGCATTAGTCCTACGAGGAGAAAAGGCGGGCCATTTTCGCAGATAAGAAAAGACCGGCAATTACAATTCCAGGGCAGTGAGTTACGCTCCCGTCGTGGGCCATTGGCCGAGGATCGTCACGTGAAAAGGGGCCAATCGGTAAGAGCCACAAAAGCCGAATGTTACATGTACGTATACGTAAAAGGATGGCCCGATTTCCCGATCTCAGATGGTCCAGGCTTGTTGAAGTGGGGCAGCCGGCAAGCCGCCGCTGACGAGTACGTACGGGGTAGAATTTTTAAATACACGTAGCCTGGGGCCCTCTCCCTTATTGTTAACATCACTCCACATCTCATCCCCGTTATGGAAGACGATCCTCGTGGCGACGCCGCCATTCGTCGCATCGCACATCGACATGCAGACGTCATCGTCGTCGGCGCCGGTATATTTGGGGCGGCAATGGCTGTGAGTCTTGCGCGACAATCTCGCTCGGTCTTCTTGCTTGAGCGTTCCCTCAAAGAACCTGACCGGATCGTTGGAGAGCTCCTACAGCCTGGGGGTGTTCAGGCTCTCGAGAAACTTGGACTCCGACATTGTCTCGACGGTATCGACAGCATCGCAGTTAAAGGTTACGAAGTCTTTTATCATGGCCGACGCGCGACCATTCCTTATCCGTTCGATAATCCTCCGGCAGGCGGGAAGCAACGACAAAGACCACAAGGGCTGTCGTTTCATCACGGTCGATTCGTCCGCAAACTACGAGATGCTGCGGCGGAAGAATCCAATATCACGATCGTTGAGACGGAAGTAAACGGCCTCGTGAAAGTAGAAGGGACAGGCCAGGTCCTCGGGGTAAAGGCTCTGACGGCCGGTAACGACGACTACTTCTTTGCGCCCTTAACTATCGTTGCCGATGGATACAGAAGCAAATTTCGGGGGGAGACTTCATCGCGCAAACCCACATCCAAGTCTAAGTTTTGGGCGCTTGAGTTACGAGACGTGGTTCTCCCGTCCCCCGGCTTTGGCCACGTCATGCTGGGCAAATTCTCGCCGGTGCTTCTCTACCAAATCGCCACGCATGATACGAGAGCACTAATCAACGTGCCCGAAGGTCTGGAGGCCGCCAAATCCGCCAACGGAGGCGTCTCGCGTTATATCAGACGTGATATACTACCTTCTCTTCCCACTGCCTTGCAAGGAGCCTTTTCTGAGAGTCTCAACCAGGGACGTCTCCGCTGCATGCCGAACTCGTTCCTCCCCGCAGCTGCTAATCGCGTTGCTGGCCTCATCATTGCCGGCGATGCTCTGAATATGCGGCACCCTCTTACTGGAGGAGGCATGACAATTGCGCTCAGTGATGTTGCTCTCTTAAGCGACATATTAAGCCCTGCCAATGTGCCGAATTTAGACGACACGAAAGACGTTCTTCGACTGATGACGGCATTTCACTGGCGGCGGAAGAGACACGCGTTCGTAATCAATATTCTGGCGCAGGCGCTCTACTCACTCTTTGCAGCCGAGGAGTACTATTTAGAGGTTCTACGTCAAGGCTGTTTTGAATCCTTTACTCGAGGCGGAGTAAGCGTGGATGGGCCGGCAGGCCTTCTTGGAGGCATCATCAAGGAGCCGGTTGTGCTTGTCCATCATTTCTTTTCTGTGGTTCTGCTTTCGATCCGTATTTTCCTTTCGACACAGCCGATCTGTCGGCTACCACTCAGTCTGATACATTGTAGTGGCGTTTTATTGAAGGCGTGCTGGGTTCTTTTCCCTTATATAGTATATGAGCTGGCCTATTAGTGGCATCGTACAGTATAGTTCTCACAGGACGACTGCATAGTCTCCAGACCGCTCATGACGCGCGAACGGATGTGACACTTAAGATAACTTGAATTTGCTGCTCGGCTTGAAAGTGCCGAGCGTACTAACATACTCTAGGATTACACGCATCCGCACTGTCCCATATCGGCACAGTACCCTGCTATATCCTCTCCAGAGCAATTATGCCACCATTCGCACGACTCCAGGCCTGGGCCTGCCCCATTCCAGCAGCTGCAACTCTCCAGGCAGCCGCTCATGTTAAGGTACGCATTGGCACCATCTCCGCAAGTGGGATATTCGAATTCGAATTGGCACTGGTATTCAACCTGGGTTGGGGTTGCTCCTGTAGGAAGTAAGCATCATAGTCTATACCTGACCATTTGTGTGACTTACTTGGAGCATCGACCGTCTCATGGGGGCATTCATCCAAGCCCATCAAAAGCATGGTGGGCTGAAATGGGACCGTCTCAATACCTACAAGATGTTGATGACCCGCATGAACCGGTGCAACAGCGAACGCTGCGAGGATAGCACAGAGAACTTCCATCGCTATGCAAGAGGATGACTGAGCCGTACTATGATGCGTTTGTGGTGCGAAGTGGTAAAATTGGACTGAAGCCAACAATCAGACGCAAAAGCAGGAGACAACCGCTCTTTTATACGTGTGTCTCTCAGCCAAGAATGGTCCTGAGGTCGGCACGTCTACGAGCGCCAATCCCATCCCTCGACTTCCCAGAGTCTCTCGGCCGATCGTGAGGGCAAAGAAACAGGTTCTGGCCTCGGCGGCTTCCAGGCCGTTGGCATCGGCTTTTAGCTAATGCAGCTAATTTTTAACGGCTCGGCCTGCATGAACGGTGGTGTGATAATCTCATGAGCCGCCCTCCTCCTGACCCTCCTCCTGACCCTCCTCCTGGCCCTCCTCCTGACCCTCGCATCGATCAACGCCGGTGCCGGTGCCACGCCTCCTCCAATAGCCTGCAGCTACGCTGTCACGCAAGTTACTGCAATCTAGGTACAGGAACAACACTTCGGCCTACCCCATGTTTATGCCCCTAGCCAGCCCGAAAGTGGTCTTACGACTGGTATCCGTAGAAATTTGCATCTGCTATCAATTCCCCGAGGCTAGGCAATGGACCTGGGTTGCGCAACTGTTCCTGAGTCTGGATAGGGGCAAGCTCCTGGTCGGTGAATGCTACCGGTGAGGAAAGCTTCAGCCTCGAAATAGGCTGTGGAGGAGGCGCTTCGCGAATTGCGTGGCCAACGGATTCCGGTGCGTTCATGGACTGATGTGAATGAGGCGGTGATGAGAGTGGGACAACCCCAACTCGAAGAGCCATATTTGACGCCCCAAGCTGCCAATGCAATGCTTCGGCGTCCCACCACGGAATCCCCATTTCTTCGGCCACCTTTGCCCACATTTCTTCTTTGAATCTGATAAACTGCTTAGCATTCTCCCAGAGTTCTGCACTCCGAAGAGGCTAGGCGGGTATACCTCCAATATGACCTAGCAAATTTATTCTTGTATTCCTCGTCCCACTCACTTCGCCTGTCGAGGTGTCTTTGATAGCGAAGCCGGCAACCGCTCAAACTTCGCCCTACTCGCCTAGAGATATCCTTCCACTTTATGCCACTGGCCCTGAGGGCGATGATAAGTGCATCATCAGGAGAAGACCACTTGCCCTGCTTGATGGTTGGCGCATCCGAAGGTGAATAGGCATTGAGCCAAATAGTTGGAGGTGTCGATCGTGGCATAGAGCATCTCCCTTCTGCCAGGTGAGCAGAGATGGCTTAAGGGATATGTCAAGGGCCAGAGAACTGCTGGCGTCGTTGTTGAGGATGGAGTTGAATGTGTGTGCAGAGTGGTCGAGGGGTTTCGGGATTGGGGCCTGGGGATGCCACGGAGACCCTGCGCAACGTCTTCACGTGCACGAGGCCCAACGATTACTTTGACGCGGACCCACAGAGCTGAACCAAAAGAAGCATCGATACGTGGCGACGGAGTGTTAAGGTCGACGCTGGCTCAGAGATAATAACGTGGGGCTGATCATTGAGGCGAGGAGGGTGGGCAAAGGGTCATACACTAATGCATGCAAAACAGCACGCCCGCGATCCCTGTACGAGCACCTGCACGATCCATGGTCAGCTTGTGGACGGAGTACATGAGTGAGGACGAATCAGCATACAAAGATGTCTGGAAAACCTGCCACTCGTGCGAGCAGCTCTTTATGATATCAACGGGCAGTCGGGGCATGACCGCTTTAGCCTCCGAGAACCTCACAAGCTTGCGAACGCTCAGTCAACCAAAGTGCCTGCCGCAAGCGATTTCAGGACTGCTCTCACAGCCATGTCCAACCCAATTTTCTCTTTGACTGAGCAGGGCTTCGATGCCAAGAACGTAAGCACGACTGCCATCGACGATACCAAGAGCTCATCCGACGGCGAGGATTTCTTCCCGCACAGCGGCGAGTTGAGCGTGGACAGCTTCCAGCGCAGACCACCTGAACGCAAAAGAATCTGTCGGCAGTCACTTATTACGCTTATGGTAGCGCAAAGCGAGCGGGTCCAAAATCCGGGAAACCGCGCATCGCGACCGACCTCGGTGACTCCTAGGTCGCGCACGGAACCTAACACGATACTGGACCCGGGATTCTCACATACTGATGTATTTCAACCCATCCCTCAGCACACCTTGTCGCCGCGAGCCTCACAGAGGCCTATGCTTCGGGCGGAGCTACCCAAGTCTCTCCGACGTAGTCTTGCGCGGGAACGACAACAGAACCTACACTACATAGTGCGGAACAGCCAAAATACCTCGGACGACAAGGTCAAGGACGACAAGTATGATATCGCCAGTTGCAACCAATATCTTACGCAGACACTAAACGGGTACCACTCTAAGGGGTGGTAGCGGTGTTACATTTATCGTTGGCCTTGTTCTTTATTTCGGTCGGCTCTGAAAGACGCAGACTTTTATTGAAGCCCTGAGGGGTTCGTGGAATGGAGAACCGAAGGTTGGGCGGCCATCGCGTTGAATTATTCTGCGCTCACAGAACTGCCCATTTCTCGGCCTTGCTCGTATAGCCGTGAAGGTACCCTCTTGCCCCGCGGGTGCTTTGTGGCGTCAACTCTGAGCCTTCGAGTACTCCACGACACCAGAAATTGACAGAAATGGAGGACGGTCTGGATGTTACCTATTAACGACGCTAGTATGCACTGCAGCAAGCTTTCCAAAGTAGAGTAGATCTACAGCGAAGGTGCTGGTAGCTGCACTGCTAACCAAAGTGGGTAAAGTGGCTTGGTTGCCACATGAACGCTGTCGTCCATCCCATGCTCTCCATGCACTCGCCCGATAGATCATAACCAGTCCGACTGCAACACAAGAGCCACTAACCAATAAAGCAGATCCCTGTAATGCCAAGGAGAGAGGTCGCAGGCTAGGGGCCAATGTCGGTGTCCATGTGAGTAAGAGGTGCTTAGTTGCTTCACTATAGGCTCTAATTCACTTCCCGCGCCCCAAAGATTTGCAGACGCTTCGCGGCTTCCCAGAGTTGAAGACAGAACAAAAAGTACTCCCGCTATCAACACTGCGCAGAGACCGGAGAGCTGGGGACCGGGCCAGGCCTTGCCGGTCAGAATCGACGTTGCAAGCGAAAAGTTGAAGACAGCCACTTTACACACTCTAAGACATGCAGAACAGCTAGGACAGAGGCCAGAGTGGCGCTTTCTGCCCCTAGAACGGGTCTTGGTAGCAGGTATAGACGGTTCTCTCACAATAAACCCGACGCTGCCTCTATCCATATGAAGGATTTGATCGGGGCGGGTGCCTCGAACCCACACAAACGCAGCAAAGAATCTCCTTTCCTGGCCAGGCTCACGAAATCGGCAACGTGCCGGGTCCTCGAAGTCGAAAGACCTGTCACAAAGAGTCGGCAGCACCTTCTACGACATCTTTGGCTTCCTCGAAATCCATCAGTAATGAAAATACCACAAGATCAACCGCGAACTCGATCGTTCGAGCATAAAGCCCATATCCGTCGTATCTCCCCAAGAAAACCGAGTCGACGGCAACGAAACACCTCCGGGCAAATACCGTCGCCCAACAACCGGATCATGACAGATGATAAGGAAGTACTACCGGACTTCCCTTGGCAAGGTGTCTCGCCCACAATACGGTAGAAGTTCTGAAAGTGGTTTAACGGTGATGGACATTTGATAGAAAAGGCATCACTACATGGAGCCCATTTGACAGCCCGTGAGAGGCGACAAGTTCAAACCCGAAAAGCTCAATGAGGCATCTCGGCCGCTTTTGGATTAAATCTCGCGCAATGGATGTTCTGAATGAGCCCAAAGTGGATGATGAGCTTAAGTAGCAACCCGCCGGTAGCTGCTTAGAGGCGGCCTGATGAAAGTGGGTATCCTGACAAGGGTTGACGCGATGTTCGTGCCTAGGTAATTAGATCCAACTAAAAACGCTGCACGGTGGATATAAACACACGGACGAACGCGCTGCTATTACTTACTGTACGATTTAGTCAGTAGGTCAAGTCTTCCGATTTCAACTCTCAAGTTAGATATTCCGCCCGACGCGTGCCTACTTACTCCGATTCCCTCCTCAGCAATGAACGTCACATCTCTCACAACCAACGATGGTGGCCCCACTCCAGTCATCTACTCATCGCCTTGCACTGGTCGTACGAAGAAGGGTGATAGAGGCTTAGGGGGGAGCCCTGTCGTCAAATGGTCCGGCGGACAATCATAACCAAATCCAACCTCCGCTAACAACTGGCTCTGCAGTGACTCAAAAAGCGTGGATCTGACACCACTCTTGCACCATCTAAACCAATGCGGAATTCAAGTCAAAATGACAAATGGGCGCGATCCGCCACCAGAAGCTCAATTGCACGATGAAGCAGCGGATGTTCCGACCCTCATCATCTCGCCGCGCAGCGAATGGGCTGTGAGAAAAAGTTTGACTTCGCTCAAAAAGTTCCAGCTTTACGGTCTCCAAGAGCTCCCAATATCTGTCAAAAGTGGTGGCCATGGTTATTTCAACGGTGCATCGTGCACAGGAATCATGATCGACCTGAGTTTCATGAACAAAGCTTCCATCACCGATAACACTTTGACTTTAGAACCCGGATGTGTCTTGGGACAGACAATGCATATTTTGGCCAAGCATCGCGAAGCTGTACCTCACGGAGATTGCTTCGGCGTGGGTGCCGGCGGGCATTTCACCACAGCAGGATGGGATCTCATCCTGAGCCGACGCTACGGACTGGGTTGTCAGTCTCTTATTGGAGGGCGCATTGTCTTATGGGATGGATCTGTCCTCGAAGTCAACGACGAAAATCATCCCGAGTTAATGCATGCAATGCGTGGAGGCGCAGCAGCTGGCACTGGTGTAGTCGTCGGGCTACAACTCCAATTGATAGACGAGCCGAAATTGGCTTCTTGGCGGTGTATTCCCCTAAACCGGGAGCAGTTCGAGATCTGTGTCAAACACAGTATATTTTCGAAAGCTCTGGCCCTCCCTCGCGATATCTCGCTATCGTTTCGCTTCCATATTGGCCCGGACAAGCTCGAACCCATATGTTCGCTCGTTATCGCCAGTCTTCTGCCGGTCATGGAGACTATACACCATTTAGGTCGACATTTGGACGGTGCAGTCACGGCTTTCTTCACGGACCGCTCTGGGTGGATGGAAAAGTCGCTTTTGGACGTGCGAATGTTACCTGCCTCGGACTTTTTGGCTAATAACCCTGAAATGTTGGCAGAAGTTTCCTCTGCGGCGTTGCTCGCCAACCCTTCAACTTACTGGAACGAATCTTATCTGGGGGAGATGCGACGATCTTATCTTGCATCCGCCTCACATTGGGTGAAGCCAAGTTGTGAAAGTATGCTCTTTGGAGTATTCGATGCGCTCCAGTCTGCTCGAGATCGTCCTACTTCCGGCGAGATTTACGCAATTGCCATCATTGGAGGCGGACGCATGACGGAACTGCAAGACAAGTGCTCGATGCCACTAGCGGATGCTTTAGTCCGAGTCGAAGCGCAGGTTCAAAACGATGAAGACAAACATTGGTGTCAGAAGTTTACGCAAAGGGTTTCCAACATAATATAGACAGTAGAAGACACCAACCCCGGAAGGCCATATAGGGGAGACATTTGGCTTTCCGAACAGGCCAGCGATGGGATACTAGATGCCATTCGCGTTAAATATGACCGCCGCTTCAGCGGAAGTACTCAGGATAGCTAAACCTTCCGAGGTCGTTTGGAGCTGTAGTTGCTGATATATAAACGCCATTTGAAGTCGGCCCGGCTTGACCTTGAGAGTGTGTTAACTAGAACTCGGCTTGAGGACTCCCACCCTCATCTGTGGGCGGTGATAAAGTTGGATGTCTGTACGGAGTAGCCATATCGGTTCTTCATTACTCCACTACCCTTGCTTCTGTTGTCTTGCATTCCAATTTGTGACTTAATCTGCAAGCCTCAACTTCCCCCACAATTTTTGGAGGGTACTGCAACGCCGGAAAAGCCATGCGACACTTTGGTAGTGCTCTCTGACCTGCAGCTACTCGTCCGCACCTTAGCTGGCGCATTTCGCAGTTTACTTTGGAGGATATACCTCCTATATTTCCGACGCACCTGTTGAAGCAACGATTTTTAAATTTTAAATTAATTACAGACTTTAATGACAAAGAAAATTCCATAGCAAATCACCGTCTCGAGTCTAACCCTCGTGCCCTTTTCTCATTTGCAGACTGGTCCTAGCTTCATGAACACCGCAACGCCTAGAGAAAGGGATGCGCATAACGTGGTTCAAACCAGCCCACATTTCGAAAAGCGGTCCAAAGCCTTGAAGCCTTGTTGACGTCAATGCTGCAAGCCTTTTGCGCGTCCGTTTTGCCAAATCCTTTGGTACAGCGCAATCTTTGGATCCGGCTCTCAAAGATGCGACGCTTGCTCGTTAAGTAAGTCGCGCAGTCGAGACGCAATCTGCTGGCAAGTGCCACCTCTTTCGAGTGCAGGAAGTGGCGATGCGGATCATTGCTCAGGTCGATAGGCTGATTGCTCCATTTCACTTTAAAATCAGCGTATCGCAGCAAATTCAGTGGCGGACAGTAATCAGGCAAGGTATCGAAGTCTTTGTCATTGCCATTTGATGCGACCGCCCGGCAAGATCCTGTCTTTCGGCTCACACGGCCTATATATCCGGCTATTATCGCCGGCTTGCCAAGCAGCTGGGGCAGCTGTTGACTTTCTGTCCCGTGAACATAGGTCGCCCGGCAATTGCTGGCCAGCGTACTATTGGTGGACTTCATCAGTTCAGCGACTTGGTGCCGAGGGTGTCTGGCTCGGCGGTCTGATTCAAGAAGTGCTCGATTTTGGCGCAACCAGCCCTTGCGGTCGGCGGTAAAGTGCTTCATGACGAGCGAGCGAAAGGAGAGTGCAGGCTCATAGCCATTGGAGCGCGGCGCTGTCACGCTAAGAGCGCTGCCCGCAAATTGCGCTCGGATACTCCTTTCGACAACGGGCACAGTTCTAGGTATCGTAAGTGCGAGGAGGTGCGCCCTGCGAGCAGAAAAAGGAGACTCTCTGTTGTATGAGGAGGCAACACCTCCTGATTGACCTACTGAGTCAATGGCATTGTCGATAGAGGCATATACTGGTGGAGAGGTTGGCGACATGGGCAATTGGCGATGCGTACCGGCCGGCAGGGCAATATCATGACTTTCGCCGTCTTTGCCCGGCGTCCCTTTCTCTGTAGCTGGGCCCTGGTCGAGGCTGTCGAGAACTCCCTCGCATCCACTGAGGAAGCTGAAGTCGGACATTTTAATCTAGTTCCGGGACAATGAGCACTTTGAGCCAAATTTCTGTTTGTCGAGGCGAGAACAGCATCAAATAGAGCAAATGGAGAAAAGAAGAACAGAAGTGGGATGATATATTAGAAGTATCAGGCTTCAACCTGTGCTGGCTCTAAGAACATGTCGCTCCTACCCAGCCGGATGAAGCGACATTCTGGTGTGGACTCGAAGCAGGAAGGTCACGGAAGTAACTCGAAATCTCCGTCCCTTGCTGTATTGAACGCGATGTTGCAGACACGGCCTTGAGCCCTACCCTTGAAGATGGACCTTCTTGGGCGCGGGCCCACCACAGCTTGCTCTAAACCCCAGTCGAGCTTCTCGAGGATTGCTTGTCAGATAAGCACCTGCTACACCTAGACCATGACGAAAACTATCGGCATGAGTTACACACTGCGTTTGAAACATTAAGTCAACCCATGCGACCTGAAGGCTACACGCCGACAGCCTGTCAATGCCGTCGTTTGCTGCAGCAATATACGCACCTTGGACAATTGTTCATTGCAGGCGCTCAGCATCCGCAATGTAGCATACCGCTTGATCTCACTCCCGCACGTTTGGAAATGCAGACTCGCGTGCTCTAGGCTCTGGAAGCTCAGAGCTTAAAAGAGATGGAGTGCAAGGCGGACAACATCTTAGTAATTTTTTAAATAAACATGCGATATGAAGGCAAGAGATGATGGGATGGAGAGCGCGTATAGCTTGCTGAACTGTGTCAATCAAGTCAGTGATTAGTGACCTGCTGCTGGTTCTCATCAACACTCGCAACGCGTACGCAGTTCGGAACAGCGTGAGAAATCTCGCTTCCATCGCTTCTGCTTCGCCCTTGGGCCACTCTGCAGACAGAAAGTACTTAAAATGTTCACATTCGCTTCGAGCCTGTGCTGTTAGTCAGACTACTTTCACATTTACTCTTGCTGATTCTCGCACGAGGTATGCAATGGAATGTGGACAGTCTCCAATTGCTAATGACTGCATGAGGACCTTATTTCTGTTAGCACACGATGCTCGAGATCAGGTCCGCAATGTCATACCGTTTTGAACTTTACTAGCTGTACCTCCATCGTGTCCCCTTTTCCCGCTTGGTTCCAAAATCTGTGTCCAATTAGCCCAAACACGCGTGTCTGCAAGACGCTGTCGAGCACGATGCGAAATACATCGGCTCTCAGAAACATAATGGCGGTTTCTGGCCGACCAGCTTAACAAGTTGCGCGACCTGGTATGCCTCGCTTTACCTTGAGTGATACTGATGATGTTCTTAAGTAATAGCCCGTATTGTAGCTCTACTTCTCCGGTAGTGACTGTGGGCGCTGCAACGTTCTTGAAGAGAACATCTCGTAGTTTCGAAATCGTCTCATGTTGGTTTTTTCTCTCCTTACGCAAAATGTGAAAATCGTTTCTGAGCGTTGCAATTGCCTCATCCTTCTCTTGAACCTCATTCTGAAGCATCTTGCGTCGTTTTTGGGAGCCAGTTATGTTTTCTTTGTATCCTTCCTTCTCTGTCATGCGTCTGTTGTTCAACGTCCGTACCTCACTCTCTAGCGCTGCAGTCTCGTCTTCCAAAAATTCAACATAATCTTTCAAGTCCTCAATCATGCCCTTTGACTTGTTAAGCTGTTCGAGTGTATTTTGCTACCTAGCATTGAGTCTAGTGGTGGACTAGCTTAACTGGGGACGTTACTCACACCCGGCATATGTGACGGATGTTGTAGCTGCGACAGTACGTACAACGGACTTCACATTCGATGACAGCAGCCATAGTATATATGACTATATGTGTAGCTCCAATTTGTATGCATGATCTCGCGTTTGCTTCGAACCACATTAAGCCAGCCGCCTTCATAGAGTACTGTATGAACAAGACTTGGAAACGTGCCAGACTTCGCAGCCATTTCCAGCTCTAACTCGCATTGCAGTGGGATCCAGGCCCACTCTGACGGCGGCCTCCGCCTCGCGCTGACCTGTGCTGAGAGGCAATGGTACCACAATCACCTACCCACTAAACACGGGAGTCACACCGTGATACATAAATACGTTTATCTTTAAGGTGGCGCAATTTTGAAACCGCAATACTTGATACATGCAGTACCAGCGACAACCTCACGAGTTGTACAACGTCCTCGGACGACGTCGAGCACGATTGCATGCCGAGCGCAGCGGGTGTCATGTTAGTCTGGACAACCCGGTCCAAAAACAATTCCGGAAATACAGTCGGCATTCCTGATGACTGTATCGCCCTTTCAAGTTCTGCCTCGTCGAACAGTTTGTCAATCCAGTGATGGAACACAGTAAGTGTAATGCAGTACACAAGATCTGCTTAAACTTCCTCACAGCTCGTTCTCTTCGCCGTCCCATTTTGGCATCGAGACTATGCGCCAAGACCCATTGTCTAACTATTAATGACGGATTGGAAATCAGGGCTTTCAGCAGCAGAGCTCTTCAATGCCTCCCCACAAAGGAGTAGAAGGTTCCAGAGCAGCTCTCCAGACAGACTTCCTCGGCTGGACGAATTCGACAGAGGTGTTGAGGCTCTCGCTATTTTTCATGGTCCGGCTCAAACCGCCATCGCTGCTAAGCCTATGCGCAGCAGCGTTGACAACCCCGAACTTTCGAATTTGCGTCCACAGAACCACATACATCTGTGGCATAAAGCTTGTTATGGCTACCGCAAAATGCATCATTTTATGCACGAGAAGTCTGGCCTAAATCGGCCTCTTAAAACAGAGCCAAACAGCGAGAAGCGACACAGCAACCTGAGGTACACAAAAGAGGAGGGTGACTTCATCATATACGCGTGGCACGATAAAAGGCTATCGTGGCGGCAAATTGAGCAGGAATTTGCCGCCAGATTTGGCAAAATTTCAAAACGAACTGTACAAGGGTCCCAAGCCTGGTACTATCGCATGAACCAACGAATACCTCTATGGGATCAAGATGGTCGGTTGATTTATGAGGCCAAGGATGACCTAGAGCCGAGATATCGAGGGAGATCCAATCATGGCCAGCTCATGGCGCCACTTGGGCCAACAAAACGATATCCTGAGCGAGCCATTAAATACGATTGGGTTGATCCCGTGCTGAAGCAACAGTCCCAGGACTGGGGTAAGTTTTGCCTCCTGCCCCGATTGAAGTCCATAGGGCAATACTAATCCTCCCTTAGCTATAAAGCGCGCCTTGCAGTACCGTGAACGACAAGAACGAAAGAAACAGAACAGACCGGCGACAATTGAAGCTCTTTCGTAAGGGCGGGTCTGATTCGTCGTTGCTATCTGCAAGCACGGGCAGCTTATCAGCTCGTCCATCACGTCCTTTAAAGTTGGCGGGGGCCTTGCGGTGCTAAAAACAAGTTTCACATAGTCGGCGACCTGCATTTTTTGCTGGATGTCTTGAAAGCTTGAAAGCGCGACTTCCTGGAAGCCCCAGATTGCTGGCAAGGCCTCTAAGCATCAGAACTGTCACGTGGACCACCTGGAAGGATAATGTAACTTCCGAGGGAGAGCTCATTTGCGCTTGAAACCATAGTCGCTCACGAGAACACACTAAGGAGGTTGAATATTCGCGATGTCCGTTGCAAGCTCCTATATGTACTTACAGCAAGCATTGATTACTGTACAGCTTATGAAGTAGAAGGTGAAAGTGCCCTGTTCTTAAAGGGTAGACTTAAGCCAATCAATCAGGACTTATGTATGTACCACTACATAACGCACAAACATTCGTCGAGTCAAAACCTACGATCCACCCTGCCCATTACGACCAGACTTGGCAGGCACGTAAGGCACTTGTCGTTGATAGCCGAAAGTGGCTCGGGACACAACATCTCAATAAGTTCCGGACGCTGCCCCAACCACTGTATGTTGTAGCCTACTCCTCGGCCCGACATTCACTTTTCCTGGGAAGCCGATGGCGAAAGACTTGGCTGACTTTCACGGGTAAGAGCATCTCAAGAATTGCCTTGATAATCATGGTAACCTCGTATCTACTGCCATTGCTTCGGCAAAACACGACCCAGCTGGACATACGGTTCGTCTTGCTTCGTTCTCGGTCGCGCATGGAAGGTGTCCTAAGTTGTGCCACTAAGCTTGAACCGAGACTGCGTCGTTCTTGAGGGTACCAGTCATGAATCCGCTGGTCAGGCGTTGAAAGGTGTCATTTCAATCCAGAATACTACCACGGCGCGCATCAAGGGTGTGTCTTTGCAGCTCATTAGCACCATTCGGATGCTTTCCGCGAGAAGAATGCGACTTCGAAATTTGAGGCTTCTTACCCCCCTGTACGTCATCACTCCCGGTTCTTGTCGGTTCCTTAGTCCTTGCTGCGATGTTTCCCCTCCTGCCTTGTCGCTACAAATCTGCTGTTCTGACTTGAACAAGGGCACCCAAAATCGCTTGCCTTACAACCAGGGAAGTGGTTGGGGGCGCTGACTGCACATGGAGACCTGCTCCGACATGGAGTCGAGGAATAACCCTGCAGCCCGGACGCCATGAATTTCCTTTTGAGTTTGCCTTCCCCGGAAATGCGGCTGAGACGCTGATTGGTATCGCTGAAGCGTCTATCGCCTACCAGCTCAAGGTGAAAGTGACAGGAAGCGGGCCTTTCCAGGATCTAAAATGCGTCAAGAACCTGCGCGTAGTGCGAAGTCCGGGACCGAGCGCCTGGTCGCTTTTCCAAGCCAGCTCGCACGAGAGCACCTTGCTTGACAAGGTCAGGTTCGCCGTTACACTGCCTCAAGGTGCTGTTCTTTTCGGAAGCTATCTGGCAGTGCAAGTGCGCATCGTTCCATTGGTGAAAGGATTATGCCCCGGCGAATTGACTGTGCAAGTCTTCGAAACCCGTGAGTACGAGATTCATGAATCTGCGAGTCTAAGCCCGAAAACATACCAAACGGAACGAGTTCTGGGCACTTGGCACAGGAACGAGCCGGGTAGGTGGCGAGAAAGAATTGATATTGGAGGCGCCGAGGGTTGGGACGCGGCTGAGCAACTTGGACTGCCGCGCAAGCTGAGCCAATGTGTTCAAGACATAAACCATTTTAGCATACGAGTTCGCCATCACGTCACAGTCACGCTGACGATAATTATCGGAGATGGCAGCATATTTAAGGTAACCACTCAGCCGTTAGCAACGGGTTCCCGCATGCTGACAGAATGATATCAGATATCGAGCGTCATACCTTTCACTGTCCTTCTTTCACCCGATTCTACGTTTGATGCGAGTGGCAAGTTGACTGGTAGCATACCTGAAGACTGGTGCTCATATCGCAATTACAACATGCCTGCACCAGGATACGGCGACCATGAGCTCGACATGTTATTCGAAGAGATGTAGAATTCCAAGAAGCACGTAGCCGCTTTGACAGGCATCAGAGCTTTTGAATCCGAGCTTTCCGGCGGTCTCCGTTGCATTTGTGCTCGAACACGCAGCGCAACGATTGAGTATGAGGAGATAACTCCCGACTCAACTTGCTTAAGAAGGCGACTCCAAATCCGCCGCTTGCCCACGCAGTACTTGAGTTAGAAAGATTGGGTATCGTAGTAGGTTCATGAATCAGTAGGACTCTACCGAGTTCTTCTGTGTCGCCCTATAAGCCTGCTTATGAAGACCACCTTTCCCCAACCACCCGTCGTCGCTTCGCCCGGCGGTGGCTACGGCCCCGTTAGCTTGCAGCACGTCGTTGCTTGAATACGAAGTCGATGGATTTAGGCTTGGCCGTCCCCCTAATGCCTTCACTCCCTTCTAGGATCGGCACCCGTCGGTTCGAACGCATCTTCGTTTCTAGTCTTAAGGGAACGGCCCAGCATTCCCTGCTAGGCAGCTTTCGCGCCCATTCGCAGCACGACTCAAGCGGCTCTAGGCGTTCGCAAATCACAGCGCAGCTCCGTGACGTATCTCGGACTAGTAAACAGGAGGTATAGCGGGGGCAGAGCCCCTGAAAGGGGGGCGGGGGGGGCAAGGTCGCGTGTCCTTCGGTGGCAATGAGTCGGTGGAGCTAGAGTAAGCCGATAGCCGCTCGTTTCAGCACGTCAAGTTCATTCCTTTAGTTCCGACCGAACGCGCCGGCTATGTCTCGGTCCTTTGTCGCCGTACACCTAAGCCTGATCTGGAACGGCACCACCGGCTGCCTACGTCCCCATCCGCGGCTTGTTACGGCATCACTGGGCCGTGTCTCGCGTCGTCCCGACATTGGCCTTGTTGTTGTGATGCGGGCTCTTAGTATTGCGCCAGCGCCAGCAGCGGCCTACGCAGCCCAAAAACGCAAATGGTCAGGGCACGGAATGCCAATGCACACGCAACCCGGACAGAAAGGAGGCTGACAGCATAGTCAATCCACGGTCGATCCACGGCAGATCCACCCCAGTTAGGGATTCACGAAAATGTTACCCCTGATTTCACTGCAAACGGCCGATATTGGCGCATAGATTGCCACCGTCTTGCCTGCGCTATTGCAGGGCTTGTTGGCTTGTTGGCTCCGCGATCTTCAAGGCACCTACAGCAGCCCCCGAAGCGTGCTCGTAGACATCGCCCCTTCATCATCCCACGCGTTTTCCTTTCGTTCTTTTCCCGAGCAGTACAGTACCTATCACCAACAGCTCCTCTTGTTCAAGCAACGTAGTGGATTGCCCGAACGCGCAACCGGCTGCACTGGTGCGCACGCTGCAACAAAACACCGTCGGTGACTGGCCGAGGAAACCCGCAGCTATTGTAGCTCGTCTTCCAAATCCGCGCGAGGCTCATCACTAAACTGAACTTGCTACAGTGAACCATGTCCGAAGAGACAGGCGCCGATCCTGTCCGCTTAGGGCCTGGCTTGGACGATTCCCTGAGCGGAAAAAAAAGAGACGCAACTGTTGCTGGCTTGCACCAGGCGAATCCTCCTTCCCCCTCCTTCCTTCTATTTCCGCACGAATTACCTCGGGCCTGACAGCGAGCAATTTCGCGATTTAACGGACATGTTTACCGCAGATGCTCCGGAGCCCGCGATTGTTGATGGCACATGTCTCCGAAGCCTTCGACGCCGAGAACTGCGAAATTATAACGTGGAAATTGAGAATCCGAGAAGACCGCCATTGAAAAATGGCGAAAGGCTTACCAGTCGTCTGTATCGCACTTAACGTCGAATGATATGGCCATGCGCCCAAGGCGCAACAGCCAAGCAGCCGACACAACTTGAGCGTACAGCAACTCATAGGCCCCCCTCCCAGGGAACTGGGTCGCTCCAAGATGCTACACATCTTCTTCAATATACAGCCGTCCACAAGGCCGTACTCAGTTCCTCAGTCCAGACCCCCACATCAGATCGACCAGCGGAGGTTTCGTGGCAACTGCACTGACACCTCTTTACAGCTCCATGCCCGCGTTGTTGCATGGCTTCTCATTTAATAGCGCCCTGAAATATGCCGGACGAGACTTGGAGACGCACTACCAGGCAAGGAGCGAGATGAAGCATGATGGGCATCGCCACCGACGCCGAGAACGAGGAGCAAAGCTTGAGGCTGGTCGAGTCCTTAACTTTGTGTCCGAACCCAAGGAGCTGCTGCTCCGGGTCACGGAGTCTTCGGATTGCACTCCTCGTCACCACCCACATGGTGCAGCCGAGAATGCTGCTGTCTGCAGCGGGGCACCTGAAATCCGGAATACGTTTTTGTACCAGTTCATTTCCCGGTGTAAGAAGATCAAGACGGTTCTGTGGGCGTCCTTTTGATGTCAAAACGCCCTGTCAAGGGATCTTGGAAGAATGTTCTGAAGCTTACGTCGGGAAACTATACGTATTGGTGATTTGGTCATCGATTGTTTTAGTGTTGCGAAATCATACCTAAGATGCAGTTTCACGGATAGATATATACATCACAGGGCTGTGTAACCACTCGCGATCGAAGACTTTCCAAAGAAGCGAGTGCTCATCGAGCACGATACTACTTGGCATAAAGTGTGCATTCATGAGCGGATCAACAACCTACGAGTCGCATCAGATTCGATGTTGAGGTTCGTACAACTCTTCGGCCATCTCATTCACTTCTAAAGGGCTATGCTTGGCTTGAGAATAGTAAGCCTTGCTCGAGCTGGCCGTTCTTCCTCGACCTAAGGCAAAGATAATACGCCAGTCGTTTGTGCTCCGCCGATCCGGCACACACCGTGAGCGGACGGTCGATTGTCCTGACAGGTGCAACGAGTACAGTAAGTGGCACCCGGGAACGAAATTTAGTCGATAACAATGCACCGGCTTCGCGCTGCATTCCACCTTCCATTCCTAGTAAGGACCCACGTTTCCTCTCCTGCCCAAGGAGCGCGGCGCACGAGGGTTGCTGCATGGCAACGATACGAGCCGAAAGAAAATAGCAACACCGGTTGTGCTCCACACCTCTCTCGCCGAATCGATAGGGCCGCCCCACCGCGCAACAAAATTGGCTGAGCGGCCTTGGTCTGGTCCCACCTGATCTTGGAGATCTGATTAGCGTTGGCAGATGCGACAGTCAAGAGGTACGATCCGGTCCATTGGCGAGCTTAATTTCAACTTCATCTCTTCTTCAGCGTCGACGATTCTCCACCGCATCCGTCCAAAGTTTGGCGGACAGCGACAAGCGGGTGCATCAAAACCGGCAATCCATCTCAAGGGACGGGGCGCAGGGCACTTGGTTAGCCGCCGCCCAACGACCGCCCAACAGCCCATCCCACTCGGTCATATTGGCCGTTCCAGCGTGTCGGTATCCAATTGCAATGCAGTGCAGACAGCGCGCAAAATTTCCGGCCGTTGCCTTGGTCGTTGCCTTGCCCTCACCGTCACCGCGCTTTCGCCACCCTGGCATCCGTTCCCTTGTCTTCGAGCGCCTCCACGACCCCGTCGTATATCACGGTGTCATGAGGCCCGCGGCCCGCGGCATCCTGGGTGCAGAACCGGTCTCTGCGGGTTCGCCGCAAAACCACGGAGCGATGTCTCCGGCAGTCTCGGACCTCGGCAGTAATTGCTGAAGGCTAAAACTAGCTGTAACACGTATTTATCCAGCTTAGATTTGTCGTATGCCATAGTAGTGAAGACATCTCCGCTGAACGTAATGTGTTGAAAAGGCACCTCAGTTGAGCGTTCTCGGTCATCGTCCAGGCCAGGACGCACGGGTATCAGGCGCCCCGTTGGCTACGGATCGTGCCTTGGATCCGCGTGGCGCCATGATCGCGTGCCCAACTGTCATCAATGGCCCGCCCATCCGTACGGGCATGGTGTCCGAAGCTAGGCGCAGGTCATCCATCAAGGGGAGCGGTGCACAACCACTCGATTACCTGCAAACCCCATCGGCTCGAGGTGATTGTTGGTTAAGCACCAACACAGGCTCGATGACAGAGGAACTTGCCCTTCTATCCACCAAACGGTCACGAACTGCCTTTCCTGGGTTCGTCGGGGCCTCGCAAGGCCCGGGCATGGTCCACTCGCAAGCAGGTAGATTTGATCGACATGTAGTCGTGCAAGGACGGCGTCGTCACTGGCGCCATAGAGTTTGCACGTTGCGACAACAGCCCCACAGGCCCCTCGGATTCCCCAACAGGTATGCCCCACCAGTAAGCAGCACGGGCTTTCAGCCATCCCCCTTCGAATTTTAGCTTCTGACTCGCTCCCATCGTTCAACAGCACCTCGCACCTCGTACTTGAGTAGTCGCCGACTGCATCCTCGCTGGAATCACCACCATCATCCGTGCCGCCTTGTAAATCTCCATGGAGGAGCACAATGCGAGCTCCATGTTCCTAAACCTGACACCGTATTCTACATCCGATCGGAGACCGAGTGCAACCGAAACCTGCCGGCTGGTGAGATTGAATCTGACGTGCACGAGCCCCACTTCTAGCCTCGCCCGTTGAATTTGAAGACCACTTGGGTTTAATTTGCACGCCAGGTTTTGTCTCGCTTGAATCGGGTAACACTCCGCCGTACGCGTTGCGCGCTTTCCATCCGAGCTGAATCCATGTACGTAAGAGCCCCTCTACTGTGCGTAAGCTGTACCTATTCTCTCTCGCTTCTGTTGCCATTCTGAAGACCCTTTGCTGAGTCCATAATTTCGCGACTGCGGCAAAATTCTTTGAGGGCTCGCCGCGGATGTCCAGCCTTCTCGCTGTGATTAACATCGCCGATCCTTCCTGCCTACCCCCGAAGAACGAAAATAAAACGGTGACCTTGACTTGCCCGCAGACAATCAACGCGTTGCCGCCGCACCAAAGGTGCTGCCGTGCAGGCGAGAACACTAGAACCGCAGTAGCTTTAAAAAGCGCCGCGTCACCCGTTCGTGTGCGTCATCGTGGCAGGGTCGCTGAGTTAAGAAGTCGTCAATCCCGAATGAATGGTGGACAGTGCGGAGATTTGCGGTCGATGACAAGCAGTATGAGTTTAGCGTCGCCGCTCGCCGCCAATGCCAGCTCCACCGGCGGATCCATGGTGCATTAGGAGCCGACCGGGGCGGAGCTTCTGCGCGGTCGTCGTCAGCGGGCACATGCGAAACTGCGAAAGCGGGTATCGATGGCCGAGTGGGATGATTTGTTAGCGAGTTGTCATCCCAAGCTCTTTATGCACTGCATCGCCCGATACCCAACCGCCGTATCCCCACCTTAAGTTGACACCGTTGGGCTGGCTGACCCGATGCGTTGCTCGATGCCCGCCCGCGATACCATGCAGAGATGTAGTCGGAATAAACTCAGGTCCTTTCTGCTACTTTGTCAGCAACACAGATGTCGCCTTTGCAGCGTCTACCAAAGAAGCTCATTCTTTCGCTACGTAAAGGCTGCACGCGCACGGCCTGGTAAATATCGAGCGCGTTGCGATCTACTTGATGGGGGATATAGGACCCAAAGGGAAGCTGTCGTGATACGGGCCACTCGCTTGTCCAAATGGACCGCTCCCAGACCCCACTATTTGCGCATTGGATCCCCTCAGCTGCTGCGCATGCTGCTCCCCGAGCTGTTCGTTCGCCGCCCCCAACTGTCCGCTTGAATTCCCCACATGCGCTCCCACATGCGCTCCCGGCCCCGCCGGCTGCGCATTGGGCCGTCGACCCGTCACTGCTACGTAGAGAACCTTCAATTGCTCATCGAGCCTGTGGATAAAGTTAGCACGGGGGGAACGGTGCAAGAATGCCCTGGGACGCCGCACTCAGCAAATCTATACAAAGGTTAGACAAGTGTAACACAACCGAATGCACCCGTTGTCTTCACTTACTGTGTGAACAAGGTTTGGTACTTTCTTGCCAGCTCCTCTTTCATCAATGATCTTTCGGTGATTTCTTGCTGCTGATTCACGAACATCCTCGCAATATCTGTTCTCGACACCGCTTCGCGGGCCTCAAGGCGGGCCTCGAGCTCTTCGATCTTCTTCCTCAACTCCTCTTTCGTCTTCCTCGACTCCTCTATCGTCTTATTTAGCTCTTTTTGGACGGAAGTTGTCTCGGCGGTGTTGGCGATGCCGCGCTGAATTTCCTTGCGAATGGGTTCGATGAGCTGGTGCATAGTCGTCAAGTCAACTTGCGGTGCCGTCACATCATCGAAGACTTCCCCGTTGAAATCCGGATGTGAGGATTGTTCTACGGACCTGGGCCCGGAGTCGCCATGGCCGCCGTATTTGTAACCCGGTGACCCGTTGTGAACATAGTCGCGTGAAGCCAACGCCGGGCCGGGGCGCTGCCGTTTCCTTCGACGGCCTTGTTGCTGGCCTGCACAGTGAGTGCCCGTGTTGCGAGGAGGGCCTACGCCGTGGTGAAATCCATGCAGAGGAGGGTCTGCGTTGGGAGGAAAGCCAGCACCGCGATTGTGGCTCGCACTGTAAGAAATGCTGGTGCCGTGGACCGGACCTCCGCGAGGCGGATATTGTGGGTTCATGAGACTGAGACTGGTGTCGAAAGGTACCCTAGGCGAAGTTACAATAGGATCAAAAAAGGCTTTTAGCTCGGGGATGGTGGCTGCTTTTTATCTAGTCAGTCACTCCATAACATACAAACATGGCTTGACACCTTGCGCATGCCCAACAAGCGAGCCATGGTGTTGCGCAGGCTCGGTCGGGTCCATTCCGCTGGGACGTACCTTTTGCGACGCCAGAACCGGCGGACATCCACCTTTGGCTCCACACTACTACGCAGGTCGACAACCAACAGCCCCCACCGTTAGGGGACTGTTGGTTGTCTTCCACAGGGATGAGCATTACCGGAGACGGACAGAACTGGGGCTATCGCCGTTAATGCTTTACCTTGAGGAAACCAACAGCTGCGCAAAGCAGAGCCCTCCTGGTGGCCGGCCGCATTGGGCACAGTTGTCAATGTATCTGCCAGCGGAACTTGTTCCCCGGCGTCAGCTACTACCTTCTTTCACATGCGTGAACTTACTGGTCCTGGACACTTCGCACAACATGGAGGCTGGCATGCACTGCCGGGGTTCATGCAGGCGCAATCCTCATGTGATGTCGCAGGGCAACCATGCGCGAGCCGAATGCATGAGGCTCAGAGAAGTTTGATGCGGCAGCCGATCGATGGCCCCATAGAGTTGTACGGATCTGGCTCATTAGCTGCGGGAAGCTTTCAGGCATTATATCACTCAGTTTGTCGCATGTTCTCTATAGGGATCCTGTTCCCGTGGGGCTTGGCCAACACATTGAACGCTGCAACCGGCTTCTTCGGCCATGGCCAGATGTAAACGAAGCGATTCTCCCACCTCTCCCGGCTCCTTGCAAGATGAGCAGGCAAACAAGAGCAGCGACCAG
Source organism: Tolypocladium ovalisporum (assembly GCA_024340015.1). Lineage (NCBI taxonomy): Eukaryota > Fungi > Ascomycota > Sordariomycetes > Hypocreales > Ophiocordycipitaceae > Tolypocladium > Tolypocladium ovalisporum. The sequence goes on from JALHBZ010000122.1 coordinate 137,293, forward strand.
AGCTGCGACGGCTTCGTCGTCAAGACCGAAGAAAGCTCCTACGCGCTCCGCATCACGGCTCATCACACAGGACATAACTGCTGCTGCTACGAAACCCAAGGCCGGTGCTGGGAAACCTAAGATCGAAAGAACCCCAGAGCAAAAACGGCTTGAGCAAATTCGAAAACGAGGAAGAACCTTGATGAAGAAGGTTAAGGAGCTTGCAGACAATGCCGACATTCCCATTGCCATCGTATTGAGGGATCCCAAGCTCGGTTGGGATGGTAATGTGTTCCCGGGAGGGACGTCATTGCTCCGTGACTTTGCTAAGATTGTCCGTGCCCCCTCAATATCCGCTCAAGAGCTGCAAACTAACATCAGAGGGTGGAGGCTGAGGAGATCTATAGGAGAGGACCCTTAGAGCGGAAAAGGGGCCGACGAAAGAAAACGCACACGTTGGAACTGGAAGAGCCGGTGAGCAATGACGATATAAACGGACCTGACGATGCAGTCGGCCGCAACGATGCAGTCGACTATGACGATGCAGTCGACTACGACAATGCAGTCGACTACGGTGATGGGGATGGTCATAGCCAGAACGATGACGACGATGAAGCAAGTGTCCATGATGGTGCTAGCGACCATCGCGTCGAGCGAGATCCATATAGTTTTAATCCCGAGTCACCGCTGTGTGCGACCAAACAGATGGAAGACAGTGCCATAGAGGCTATCGTTCCATCACTGGAACCCGCAGCTACCAGCAGTCCAATAACGCGTTGCGAGTCGCCGCATAATGTTCCTGCTACCTGCCAAGCATCGATAACATACTCGCCACTCGTCCTCGACACTTCAGAGTCAAACGCATGGACGCTAGAGGAAACATGGCTCGGGAATGGGTGGACAATAGACGATCCATTGGAATCGAACGCGCAGATTGACAACCGAGACCTCGACAACTGGTTACATGAGCAGCACGGGACCGCTAAGCAACCGGGTATGGACCCGGACCAGGTGATCTTGATAGCAAACCACATTCTGAAAATGCAATCGCAGAGTGCTAGATTAAAGACGGAACTTTGTAGTTGTATTTGTTTAATTAGATGCTACATGCCACTTAGACAATGACACCGAGAGCACACGAATTTGAAGCCCTCGGCGACTTCTATCCTCGCTACGCTCTGGCTACAAAACTCTCCATCAAGGGCCAGCGGCGGCATTAGAATCATCTGATAAATATACGATGAAATGGCGGAGATGAGAAGCCACACTCCGATAGTGCTGACGGTAGTAATAGCAGTAACGGACCAATGCCTACTTTGTATGGAATATACGTTCAGAAAGGTGGACAGAAAGCCCATTGCTGAGTTCAGGAGGATAGGTCTGTATGCCGTCAGAAGTGTCAAGTTTTGATGGTGCGTGCTTCGTACAGTGAAATGTGCCGCAGTACCCAAACATAGTTGCGCCGCCTCCGCCACCAGAACCACGTCAAACCGACAGAGAATGCGAGACACAAGAACGACGCGAAGTAGATCAAAGACACGTTCCTCACTACGTCATCCACCGAGCGACCGATATCTCCTGCCTTGTTGAGGACGTCCGAGTTCCGAATGGATGCGAACGTGGACGGGAATACCAGGTATCCAGCAAGGAGCAGCCATGCAAGGGCATTGATCGAAGTGGCTTCCCAAAGAGGGATCTCCTCAATCTCGCGTAGCATCTGTAACCTAGAGCCTGACCTCGGAACTTCAGATATCGGCACTTGAACTTTTTCCATGACATGGCATTTGACCGCGATGCCTGGGCGCATGGTTCTGGAAAGTGGATAGCCCGGGTTGAAGAAGTAAAATGCCGATGAGTGAGGACCACGCAATTTATTCTACGTGGGGAGTGGCGGATGGGCCAGAATAGGCTATCATACCAGGCATTGGGGGCAGCAGAATGTGCCATGTTGATGATAGCCATTCTGGAAGTCTCGCCATGCACGCCGTGAAGGAGATCTGCTTCCTTTGTTGGGAAGACCCCTCCCCTCTTCTCTGTCTCCCTCCCAAGAAATCACAGCTGCGTTACCTTGCAGTACACACTTACTGTACCTGCACCGTTTGTCTCGGCCAAGGACGGCAGTATCGTGCCCGTAAGGCACGGCGGCGGTCCTTGTACATAAGTTAATGTTCAGATGCAAATGTACAGTACACTATGAACGCCGCGTGTCTACCATGCTATGGTAGACATGTCGCCCTCCTCTACGGCAAAAGGTTGGAGACTGCCGCCAATGTCAAGAAGCTGCGTACAGCGGATGCTATATTTGGCGACATTTCCAAGCACGCAGCGTTATCTCCTTGCGATGCGGGTCAATTCATCGTCATCCTTGGCGTTGGCTGTGTACAAAGTCTTCACGCACAAGAAAATTGATCAAGCCAGGGCTTGCTTCAAAGCTGAACACTACGGTACGTATCCACAAGCCACACAGCGCCAGACTTGTGTTACTGACGCGCAACGAACGGAGAAGAGATGGCATGACACCCTTGCTCGACGGGCGAGGCCCTTAGGCTTCCATGTCTTCAACTAAGCACACTGGAGAGTACTGGTGATGGTAGGATAGCAATTCAAACTTACTTACTCCCTGGTTAGAAGCTCGACCATGTTTAAAGGAGGTGTACGAATAATGATGCCAGCAGCCGGCACACAACCATTATTCTGGAGCGACCACGAAGTGGCGCTGACTAGAGTTTTTTTGGCATGTTGATAACATCTTGGTCGGACGATATGCCAGGCTCAAAGCTGGACCATTGTCCTCATGAGACCCTGCGTAGTCCCTAGTTATCCGAGTTTCGCGACGAAGTTGAATCATGGAGTTGAAGTTGCCGGAAACCGGCAAGGACGCACGACCCAGAAAGAAGAATGTATCAAAAGGGGGCGTGGTGGCATTTGGTGACGACTCGAACGACAAAATCCTCACCGTCTTCACATCAATATATATGGAGTGCTTTTAAACCACGCTGTGCGCGGCAACTCCAGCCGCTACTTCAGTCACGCCGCGCTGGTTGATATGTCGTGCGATTTTTCGGACTGAAACTCCTCTTATGTCAATGAGCGATATAGAATCGAGTTGGCGGCGTTGAAAGATATGCAACGCGGCAGGTAGCTCTTTTATGACTATGAAAGAAGAGTTTTCAAATTTGACGAAGGATGACACTGGACAACGGATCAAACAGCCACCTCGATGAAAGGCTCAACCACCGCAACGTACAGTCCCACGAAGAGTCGATAGCATACGACCTGCACGTGCTTATACACAACGACGAGAGTTCGGAATTAGCAGCGACGAGAAGAACTCGAAAGCGGAAAGTCCGAAAATGAGGAAATTCTGATGATAATACTGCCCAAGCCTATCCCTGCAAAAGCACCTGAGCAGCATCGAGGCCTCCGGATCAGGAGGTGAGAGGCAACTCTAAAGAGCAGCACCCGGTTCGACTTGTCTCGCTCGACTTGCTCGGTAATCCGTGCCATGTATTTCTGGGCTGCGCAATATAGGCGACATTCGACAACACTAGGCGGACAGGCCCTTGTGCTCAGTGGAGCGTCCACTTTGCTTCAGTTTGCGACTCAAACAGCAGTCAGGCCAGCTGCCATGAAGTTGGACCGAGGTGGCTAAAACCAGCATTGTGGCAATGATAAAAGGCGACAAAATCTCCAGCATGCTACCCAGGCGTTCGATTTGACCTACCCCAACAGCGACAGAGATACAGCCTAAAAAAAGCTGAGAGCAGTATCCTGTTAATCACAGTTAGCTTACAGCTGAGCGACAATACGTATATTGACATACTTTGAAAGCGCCAAGCGAGAGTAGCCCGTAACCGAGAATGGCCCAAATGCAGATGCTGCCCACCACCCGAAAGGCAACCGGAGATTTGTCAGAAACCATTATGAAACCGTTCCAGTATAGAGCAAAGAACGTCCACGACTGTGGGAACGAGATTGCGGATACTTGTACTCGGAATGGAAGCGTTTTGTGCCGAAATTGCAGCACAGATAAACAGATGAAATTAAGCAATAACATGCCCTCGGCCCAGCGGAAGCAAGAGTGAACAAACAGAATAACAAATACAGAATGTAGGATATTGTTTGTAATGAAATACGCTGACACACCAAGGGCTTGGTGGACGGTATCGTCATCACGGTGGAACAGCTGAACAATATAGAGCACCTGCCAGTTCAGTAGACTGGCCCTGCACTGTTCGTTAGCCTTATTGTGCAGCGTGAACTCCACAGAATAGGGTTTTTTGACCAGAAAACATATCCCGAAGTAGAGTTGATCGTGAACGAGCTTGGGTGTGCATAGTTCAGAGCCCATGGGTTTTGTGTTATACTCTTATCGTATGGAGACCCTTTCGAACCGCAATAGACAGATATAAGGACAGAGATGGACCAGGAGCATATTGAAAAAGCCCTCCCCACCAGTACACCAGCCGATCCGTAATGCTTTCGGCGGTGGAATGGGTTATCTAATGACATGGCGTGAGTAAGATCCGTTCTTGATCAAGGGAAAACACCCTTTGATATTGACTTACAGCCTTCCCAACGCCCCATCTTATCCTATGCAGGCCTGATAGAGAAGATCAAGGATAAATAAAGTTGCTGAAACGTATTGCGTGTGTGTCAAGAATTAGACTAGGAGTGAACGCGGATCGGCGGTGCAAAGTATACCATCTTCGAGTGATATAGATACATTTTGTTCATGTGCGTACAGCAAGTACATAATGTATGTTTGTGTTAAGAGCGACATTCCACAGGCTAGAAAGCTGAAAGTGGCAGTTACTGCAGGCATACGACATGGCTCGAATAGGAGATTTAGAACGGCCAAACATGGATATCCACAATTCCACATGATCACTTTACGAGACATCGCCCGTATTAGATGTATATGCATATGGCCGTACAAGTTTGCGACATTCGCTATTTCTACAGTAGGACAGAGGGCAAAGAGTGCAGAAAGTACCTGGCGGCCATGAAGATAAATGGACATGGGCGAATGTGTCGACGTCGTGCGCTCCTGAGACGCGCACCTTGTCGCCCGCTCCAGGCCTGCGTCTTCGTGGTCGAGGACATAGTCGAAAGGGAAGTATCGACGCCGGCGTGCGTAAGGCGGCTCTGGCGGGCGATAGAGTGGTGACGCTCTCAGTGCGCGGCCCGCTGAATATGGTTTTGCGAGGACTCACAAGCGTTTGGGCTTCTCTGTATCTACGATTGTAGGACAGAGGAACTGGTGGTGTATGAGGAATAATATCCTCTCCATAATGCGGCAGTGAGCAAGCAAAGTAAATCCATCAAAATCGACACAGAAGGGAATTTAGACACTATCAGCAGCAAGTGCGAGAGCGTTGAGAATGCAGTCATGACGTTTACTTCTACTGTATCAAAGAGTTGCATACCCAGCCAGTCAAAAAGATACAAAGAAGAAGCCACCAGCGGATTGAAATTGACCGCTCTCACTGTCGCTGCCTTGAAGGCGTGGGGTGTTTTCTTCTCCTCGTGCTTTCGTTCCTTCGCACCCCGAAAAACCGTTTCGCTGTGTGATGAGATACCGATTAAAACCTAACATGGCGAGGATAGGAAGAGTCAAAGAGGTTTGAACAGAGAAGCCAATGGAGAGAGGAGTCGGACAGGTTTGAACAATAAAGAATTGGGATGGATGGAAGCTTGTGAGGTGATATGATGCGGAGGCGAGAGAACAGTTTATTGCTGCCAGGGTGGCTGCTGTGCCGGCCGTAAAAAGACGGGCATTTCCAGCCCAAGCCGATGATATGGTTGACAAACGCGCCCTGGCAAACCGAGTTCGGTTACTCCTTGGGCCGCAGAGAGAGACCATGCTGCTGGACAGGTGACTGAACCGTGCTGCTCCGAGATGTGTCAGTGCTCGGGAATGTGGCTTGCAGCACACGGCGGCCGCCGTCGCTGCCCTTGCTACTGCGGTTGGACGAGCGAGAGCGAGCTCTGCGGAGAGGAGCGGGCAAAGCGGTTCGCAGACTTGCGGCCGAGAGTCGAGGTGCCTGCCGGCGTTGAGAGACGTGAATGGGAGTGTAATTTTCATCCCCGTTTGCTGCTTTACCATCATGAATTACGGGAAGAGTTTGAAAGCCGTTGGCTGCGGTGGGAGGCCTGTCGATTGTCCTATCTGCATGGGCTGCTTACCATCAACTGTTGGCCCTGCATGTGTGCCATGGAGTGCTGAGGAACGGAGCTGAGGCTGCCAGGTTGAAACCTTTCTAGGGCTTGCGGTTGTGGCGCAGGGTCCCCAAAATCGACTCCCGAACCTGTTGGGGTTGAGTTTGCTGCTCCTGTTGCTGCAACAAAACATTCTCCTGCTGGTAAAGATCATTGGGCGCAAAGCCGGTAAGCTGCGGCACCAGGGCATTTGGCGGCACCGGCATGCCAGTCTGTTGCGGATGCTGCAACTGCTGGAAAGAAGCTTGAACGGCCACCTGGTGCGGATTGACCTCTATGGACGTCTGTTTCTGCTCAATCGAACCGGAAAAGTCGACAAGTTTCGGGTTCAGGCCCTCATTTGCTTGGGGCCTCGACTCAACCGGCGCCGGGAACGAGTTACTACTACTGCTGCTGCTCGGGCTAGACGACAATGCGTTAGGCAATTCATAGCCTGTAGCTGTGCCGGAGGTAGACGTTGGTCCTCTGGTGCCCTTCCTCTTGGCATCCTGCTTCGCAATATACTGCTGTCTGTGGATCTCGAAGTCGGCACCCCAGAGGTATTCCTCAAGCTGGCGGCCGAGGTTGACGGGCACATGCTTTAGCTTCGGTACCTTCACGCCGGTGTAGTGCTCGTATAGCCGCGCGACGCTCGGGTACTGCACGGCAGAGGCCTGCCCGGTGAATGTGTGGTAGATGTTTACAGCTCTCGCCGCATCAGACTCGACATCTCGAAGAAGCGGCCTATCAAGATTGAGGTAAGACGATGTGCGGACGAGACGAGACCAGCCAAAGGGCGTACCTAGAATATTAATGGGGCCCTGGTTGAGTACCTGAAATAGGGAGAGTAGGTCAAGAAGTAGGAGCCGGAAGACGGTACTGTAACATGGATTTCAGCTTCGGACGCTGACTCGAGGACCTGAAGCGTTCGTTAGCTAGTCGCGACGGGAGTTACTGCCTCTAATAGCTCTCGACTTACGTTATGCTTGACCAAGGCGGAAAGCTGATTCTGGACAGCCTCCGTCTCCCGCAGGAGAGCCCCTGATCCACGATTAGCTTCTCCAGCCTAGAATCGGGAGCGCGCACGCGGTCAGTCTTAGTATCTCGGTACGCGCGCGCGCTAAGGTAACCTGCGTAGTGCCGTATAGGTTTACTCTGTATTTGCTCTGTTACGTCGCAGTTAGCATCATCACCGTCTATAGAACACTATTTACGGCTAGCCTGTCCCATCGTTACCGTCTGAGTGGTGGTCCAGCGACAGTATGTCACGATGCTTGGACAAATGCGCTAGCGTTACGTCTGGCGAGCCTCGCGGACCATGAGGTGGACAGTAATAAGGCTTTTGAGGAGAACGGTCCAGGTCGAATCGCGCAGGCGATTCTGTAGGGCGCGGAAGACCTCGCCCACACCTGGCTCGCCCGAACGGGTGGCAACAAGAATGTGCTCAATGTACCTCCTCTGGGGCGGCGCGTCCTACACGAGTCCGTGGATTAGCCCGTAACTGATTACACCTAAGCCAATGGGCACTCCGAAATTTCTCGTACCTTGATCTTGGTTGCACCCTTGACTGAGTTTTCAAAGAAGCTTGACATGATGTGAGCCGGTTCCTTGGGCGCCCGTATTAGGTAAGTAATGTATCGTTGCTATGTATCGGAAGGCAAAGCGGGTTGACTTTAGTTAGGATGTGCTGTCGTCGTAGGTAAAGCGAAGTTCGACCACTTACGCCACAACCGACCAAACATGCCGAAATCAGACCCATTAGAACAGTACGTACTGTCAAAAAGATCCATAAATGAGATACTTTTCGTATGTACTGTGAAAATGGTTTCGACAGTCACATAGACGGATCCTCTCACACTGTAACGAGCTAAATTGGCTATTCACTATAGAATGTCTAGATCAGCAAGCAGACAGTGTACATACTATACCTAAACCCTCAGTTAAAGTATATGAAGAAGGCCCATGGAAGGACATCGGTCCAAAGCTGTATCTATTGAGTCTACGGGGTTCAACAAACATAAGAGTCCTAATAGCAACGTGTTGCGAATGTTCTCAAAGCTTCGCCCAAGCAAACGAACATCATCTTAGATCGAAGATTGGTCTGCCAAGAATACACGACCTTATTAGGTTGCGACACACACATGGATTAGTGCATATGTCTACGCAGCGTCAGCATAACAAAATACCTGCTCTGAAAATAAGTCACCTGAAGGCCTGGCCGAATGCGAATTTAGAGTGTCACCGACGATGGACACTGATTTCTCTGTGCCTTCAACTATCGCAATCCGCAGGAGCACTTCTCAGTCCAGCGAAAACGTTGCTCAAGTCGCGCAAGATTCTCGAGATAGCTACGATACGTCTACGGTAGCCAACCCAGCAGCAAAGACCGCGGCTTCCGACAGGAGCTCCAATGGGGCATCGTATGGGATCGAAAACCTTCAACGGCAGATTGCATTAGTCACTGAGAGACGTGCAATGCTAATACAGCAGCTTCAAGAGGCTCAAAAAAGATCTGCTCGGCAAGAGATTTGCTTGTTGAAGTTCGATGCCATTGTGACGGAATCCTTTCGGATTGTCAATAGTATGAGCCTATGCCAGAGTGGAGGAGGCTCAGGTCCGGAAGTTTCAGATGAGATGATAGAGCCAAATCAGCTCGTGCCTACATCTACATGTCGGTGATAGCAATACAGGCATTGCTACCCCCAAGATTTGATTGGTAGATACAATATCGTATCTCTGCCCAAAAGTCTAGCCTTACACAATTGATGAGAGCCTTTGTGGCACATCTAAGGAGCTGTCAAGTGACAGAAACGATATCAACCAGTCTCTATTTCCGAAAAGAGTTTACAAAATGTATCTAATCAGACCTATCAAATGGGGATACGCCGTCACGTCTCGAACTAAATTTGTTGTAATAGCTCGGGAAACTGACAAGTGGCAAGTGGTAACTCCTTTCGAAAAGAAGTGTCGTACCAGCGCTTGGTGCAGAAACCAGCTCAGCCCTACTGATTTTCTCGACGGACCGCGACAAGCCCTTGGACTTGTCGCGGTCCGTGACTCGCATCTCTTCGCCATCGAATGTTCAGCCGGAGAGATTGGAGGTAAAATGGGCTAAAGACTACCGATTCCACTGGGTCTTACGCTTGAAAGTCCCTTCCTTGGTATCAAAGCCTCGTTGAATTAACCAATGGTGCTCGTGACATCGTCAACAACGTGATGCATCCACACTAAATGACATGGAGGATGCCAGAACTTGCAACACAAAATAGGGGAAGCTTGCAATGGATCTCATCTGTATCTCAAGTTTCCACACAGAGAGCGTGATATTACTGTCACATAGCACTAAGAACCAATCATTGATCCAACCACGCAATTATCTAGATTACCTCATGAAGCCTACCCAGCCTATTGATTCGCATGATTTCGCGTGATACTTCAATACCAACCTAAAGAATTCCCCGCAGGTATTGGTGCAGATATTTTACGCGTAGAGTTGTCTGAAAGCCTGGTGCTACCGCTCGTGGGCCTCCTCAACTGCTCGAACGCGCGCATGCCGTGGCCAGATTTATGTCGAAGTCCATTGTGGTGCATTGGCGCGTTATACTGCTCATTGCGTCCTGTTGCAACAGCATTTAGATGAGAAAATGCCAGCTTTCTGCGTTTGTAACGACCAGCGAGCAGAATCATGACCGCTCCGCACATCACACTGCCACCAACGGCTCCCGTAACAATGCCAATTGTGGTGGCTTTTTGCTTGGAGGACTGCTCTCCAGTACCGCTGTTTGGATTGAAAGCATCGTTCTTAGTGCCCGTGTTGCCGATCGGGGTAGGCCCAATTGTCACCAGACTATCTACCTTCATGCTGCCCCGAATATCGATGCCTGGGTTGATGAGGGCGGTGAGATTCCGCACAATGTCGTCAGGATTGTTGTATAATCTGGAATTTGGTGTTGATATGTCCATTTGAAGTTTGTTCAGAAGAGTATCTGGGTAATACACCTTTGCAAGTGTAGTAATGTATCCCCATTTCTGCCTTGTATCATAAGGTACAAGCGCGTTGACCGGAAGAGAGGTAGGTGACGTGTCACTTGATTCCGCCAGTGCTTGGGGAAGTAGTCGGATAATACCCGAAGCGGCATCTACATTACTCGATACAAATCCGTAATTGAGAGGGAATAAAAATCCAATATACACTGCCGTCGTGTCGTTGGGGGGCTCCTGAGAAGAGTTACTCGGGAGAATAGCTTTGGGGAGTACACTTGGAAGAGGTTCTTGCCACGTAGCACTCCGCTTCGGATCACCCGTGCCAGAAAGTTCTGCCGTATCCTGGATGAGTGTCGTCAAAGTATACAAGTCGTACGTCTTGGATAAGATGTTGAGAGCACTATCTGGCCCCAATATGGACGGGATGGCTGAAGAGCGCGTCAAAACTGTTTGTTTAATCGCTTCGTGAGACTTGCTTAGTAGTTCCGCCGAGGAGAGTAGAGTCACGGCGGAGTTCGTGGCGGAACTAGTAATCTCGAGCGTTCGATCGTGACTGGCAGCTGATCTTGTGATCGGTTCCACCAAACTGGACATATGTACGCGCCAAGCACTCGAAGTATCATGACTAGTAGGACTATCTGTGATGTGAGCTGTCGTTGCCAGTGTATTAGCATATTCTGTATTGTCAGCCATGCTGTAGGCTTTGTAGGATCGTGAAGACTGCGTGATATCTGGCCCGGTGGCGCCTGAGCTGAGCTTCAGCGACTTGGTCGAACCTCGCGTTTCCCGGTAAGTTGACAGAGCCGGTGCGATGGACGTTGATTCAGTTAAGTATATCGCTGGTCGTTCTTGTGGAGTTGACTCTGGCGAAAGGTCGACAGCGGTTAGCGTCTTCCACCCTGCAGTCCTAGGCGCGGCATCAACTTGTGTTTGGGTCTAGTTACAGCAAATTAGCAAGTGCAAGACCTGGGTTCGAGAAATTTTCTGGATCTACCGTCGTCTTTTGTCTCCAGGAAGTCTGCGCTGTAGTCCCAACTTCGGAGGAGTCTATACTTGAACTACGAAGTCCAGTTTCACTCGGCCTTGTCAGCCATGCAAAAGTAGAAAATATCGCGTTTGATAGACGGGAGCCGGTTGTATCTACGTCCGTTGCACCGAATGAGGATCCTTGGTAAATGAAATTTGACCTAACTGTAGTGGTCAAAGGGCTCAAAACAGAAGTCTTAATGCTAACAACCGGATCTCTCGAACCTAATGAGCTCACGTTTCCCTCAGTCGTCGACTCAGCGGCTCTATTGGTTGGAATTACTGATTTGCCAGGAACTCCAGGCTGCCATTGAGCAGAGCTTGTGTATCTTTCGTAAGTTTCAAAGCTACCACCGGAACCAGACTCACTTGACCTATTTATCGGTAATGTGTACAGGCCCGACGGAGGTTGAATCCGAGGTCTGTCTCTCTGCGGGCGGTCGAGAACACTACCTCCTGTGCTCGCGTTGGTGCGGTTGTCTCAAGTGTTGACGTTATGAATGATATCTGCCCAGTTGAAGCTGTGCTGATTGAACTTGGACTGCTCGACCGCACGAAGGGTGCCAAGTCTTCGTGCATTGTTGGTGGTTCCGGGGCGGAGTGCGTTGTTGCCTCCGCTTTATTTGACACACTCACAAAGGTTGTGATTATCATAGTCGCTGAAGGTTCACGGCTCGCAGAAAGAACCGACCATTCCTGAGCAATCCACAGAGGATGCGGAGTTCGTCTTGTAGACTCCGAGTTGGAGGAGCTGTGGGACCGAGTGAAAGGATGGGATGTATTAGAAGCACGTGCGTGGACCGAGGAAGCTATTTCCCCTGATGCAGTCCCCGAGCTGCTCGCTGAAACCCTTGCAGTTGTGTCGATGACATTCGCCGATGATTCAAGAGCTAGGATCAGTGACATCTGATTTCGACCAAGCCTAGTGGCAGGTTCTTTTTGTTCAAAATTTGGGGGACTTGGCAACTTCGAAGGACCCAACTGAAGACTGAGCGTTGTTGCAACTGAGGAAGCCATCGTCGAAGGGGGAATAGATGACTTGCTATGCTGGGAAATCGCGATCTGGGGCATGCTGTGGACTAATGTCGCAGCAATGACTCCCAGTAGTACTGGTCTGAGCATGTCCGTGGCACGGTCCTCTGGGACTGAATTTGATACTGAAAGTTGCCCGGAGTACAGGATGATGGACAGTCAATGTTCAATTTGGCAGTCAGCGTCAGTTTCGTAGCTCCATGATAGAGTCTGGTGGTCGTTTTCCGGCTTCAAAAGCAATTTTTGGCTTATATAAAGCGTACATATCCAGGCGCTTCCAAATCATTGAACTGAAGGCCACTCTTGGCCTCTAGGTTGATTAATGATGTCCGCGATTAGCTCAAAGAAGCAGAATATGCCACATACAGTACTGTACAGTGCATCCAGCACTTACATTAGTCCCCGCGGGGATTGAGCCTTACAGGATCTCAACGTTCAAGCCACACTTGGCTCGAGCCGTCAGCTCGGGCGTTTCCCTAATGTCAAAAAGAAGGCAGACACATAAATCCGGAAAGCGACGATTTGCGGGGGCGAAAAGCTTGAGTTGATCGCTGCAGCGCTCGCTTAGCAAAAATCTTTGAAGTTGCGTTGCTGAGCTGAATGCACGTATGTGCAGTACTTACTGAACCAAAACTCTCTGCGTTAATTTACAGTAGACACCAGGCATAGCGTGTTTGCTATAATCTGATTGCAAGCGCCTGAATCGTTTATGAGTCGGGAGCGTATCAGCTTGAACGCTGGATCCTGCGACTGAATCTCAGTTGCTTGCCTGGTGAAAGCATCATAAAGCGCATTACGGGATCTCTAGAAAGCAATAAACCATAGGCCATGCTCCAATGTCTTCTCTCAGCACAGTAGGACTTGAGCGTCTGACTTGATCCGCATTCACCATGAATTCAAAAAGCAATCATTTGCCTGTTGTGGTTGTAGCCATGTACTGGTCTACATTGGTCTTCTCCTTGCTTGGAAATGCCTTCGGCCGTAGGTGGAACATGAAGAAAGTCTCTCTACGCAAAACGAGGGCTTTGCAAGAATCGAATACGCCCTCTGAGAAGTATACATCAGCCGCTGAGAGAGACAAAATCGCCGGCAACGATTCAGACCGGCCACTAGATTGCTCGGTCGTAGGAATTGGGAGAACGAAAGGTTTGCGACCAATTCGTAGCGTGAGATGCTATGTGGAACGTCGTTTGCAAACTATAGCCCCCCGCAAACCTGGTGTTGAAAGGGTCATAACAAAGCGGACACTCGGCGCGGTCGACCTCGATAAGGTCAAACGTCGGACCGGTTTTAGTTTGCGTAATGCCCGGATGCGAAAAGAGAGGATAGCCGGCAGGCTTATCCCGCAATCCGGCATCAAGCTTGAGAAGCAGCCTAATACCCGGGCCGCATACTTGGCATACCCATATGGTAGTAGACCCGACTGGTCGCCCATATATCATACACGCTTTGGCCGCCCTGTCCAGCTGACGTGGAAGGTAATTGACGGATACATCACGGAGACTCTCGTACGCTCGCAGAAGCGGGGCTGAGATAGATCTAAAATATACAAGGCGTGGAGGATCACTCAGCGCGGTACAGGGTTTGATTTGAGTTTCGTTGCATCCGAGTTGGGTTTGTCTAGTGCGTCATTCGGACCTATCTGTACTATTCTCGCCACTCCCATTTTTAATAAACATCCTATAGAGTACTTTCTTTCACATTTGAGTCCAGTGACAGACTTGGGGTCAGTCGGCAGTCTGATGCCATAGATCATCAAATATCTTGCCATCAACCTCCTGAGGTAGAGATAAAGCGCTATAGCGCACAGCGGCTAGTTTCAGGGCTTCCGCTGCATCCAATACCTTCCTCAACCCTCTCCGTGTCGCATCCATTTGAGACACCTTCATGTTCAAAGGGCGCAGTTCCCCTTGGGCATGTGTGCGCAGTCTCTTGCGGATTATATATTGGATTGGTGGTTATAGATAGTTTTGGAAACATTCGGACCAGGACAAGTCGCAGTGAAGGCAGACAAGTACAAATTATCCCGACGTCAATCTCGATAACTGACCAAAGCGCCGTGATCCATTGATCCCATGTCGGGTTACTTGAGTCAGCCAGGTAGGCTAATGATTGAAGACGAATAATAAATACCACCGTGACACTAACACATTCGGTCAGTTTCACGGTTCTCCCTGCTGGGTTTGTAGGACGCGTTCTGGGCTTGTCGCCAAGGCTATAGTGGTCACGACAGAAGCCGTGGTTCGGTAACTCACAATGTGCCAAGAACAAACATAGCGCAAACACCTAGCTTCTTTTTCCAATGAAGCCTTAGCCTAAGCACTTGACTAAGAGGGAGCGTAATCATCCAGATGTCAAGCGCGACTCCTAGTGCTGCTTGTAGCCATCCGAAATTTCTGATGTTGATACACTGGCCCCGGCAGTCATCCACATACTGCCTCCAGTAGTGACTCACCGGCTTACATTGGAAAATGGCTATCAAGACGAAGATCATCCCGTATAAGATATTGAATAGAACGGTCCACCACAGTAGACGACGTATTGTGATGCCAGGGAATATATTCAGGTAGAAAAAGGTCAGACTGAGCTTAATAAGCGAAACTCCCGCAATGTACAGAATTTCCATGGTATAGAAATAAGTAGCAAAGCGAGTAACATTCGAACTACTCAAAGTCCATATATCTTTTCCTAGGCCGGAAGGGGTGAGTCCCTGAACACTGACGACAATGCCTGACAGGCACACAGCCAGTGAGACAAGGACGGCCCAGTCCTCGAGACCCAGGGCTTCTAGTTGGCTAAAGTATCGCTTAAATATGAGGCGTACAGCGCCAACAAGAATAGTCGCTAAGCCTAGAGTAATGACAGTGATGTTATAGGCCCCTGACCTGTTCCGGAGAGGCGCGTCGCATCCTGTCTCCGTGAGGTTTCTTGTGACTGCCATCCGATGTATTAGCGCACTAATCATTTGAAAGTTGACTTAGCCGAAGATCCAGCTGTGGTACTTGCAAAGCGCTTGGGAAATTGTGCAGGAAGCTTTGATGCATCGATTCGCACTCTCCTGCAAAGCATTGTCTGAACAAAGACAGCGGACATCAGTCAGCGCACAAGTCGATTGCCCAATTGCGGAAGTTAAACAAGGAATCTTGATGTGGACAGTATCTCGTCAGCACATGGGCCAGCCAAGAGTGACAAGAGAATAAAAGTTTTAGTCCATCTCGTACAGCACAGGGCGGCGAATCTGCTATGATGTTGGCCGCTATCTCCGGCGAGATTGCATTCGTTAGATAGTATGGCAGCATCACTAGCGTCGAGGCAATGACGTGACCTCTCATCGTGAAGCGCTATGAGGCTATAGTCGACTCACGAGCTCTTGTATGTACTCGACAACACGACTCTTCTCGAGATGGAAAAGATAGCTACTTTGTGGCGCGTCAGTCTGGCACTAAGAGCATAAGTCTCGATAAATATGTAGACAGAAGTAGTGGAGTTCAGGTACAGCGCCCAGGACTTCCTACGACGAGTCTTTGTTTCTAGCCACTTCTAGCCGTTTACTGGAGTTCTCACGCACCTGCTAGGTCACGTGCAATAGTAGCGGAAAATTGTAGTAGCACAGAGGGTGCGGAGATTCTGACTCACCCGATACATAACGTGATCGCCTTTCGTACATTCCGTCCGTACATCAGCTTGGCCCGGGCGTTCTCCATTAAAGCGAGACAATACAGTACTGTACATACAGATACATTACAGTACCGTATTCCACTTCTTAGCCTGCAGGTTAAGTCAAACTTTGCTTTGCGAGCTTTGCAATAGACAAGTCGAATGACGCTTTCTTCTTGTTGCTTGTTGGAGTCGTTAGATACGCCATGAGCAATTGGAACTTACGAGTAAATAGACTTTGCTCGTTCGCATGACGGCATGCCCTCACCAGTGGCCAGCATGTTGTTGCCTGAGGTCCTCTTTGCCAACGTAAACCTCGGGCGCATCTTGAAAAGGCCAAAATGCTTCACCTGGTAACGGATATTTGACTTCAAGAGCCCAAAGCTTTTTCCATCCTCGAAACGTAAGAGTCATGCTGAAAAGACTTATCTGTTTCTACTAAGTATATAAAGCATGATCATCCCGACACCTCATCGAGAGCCTGCACTTTGGCGTGGTACTACAGTCTTGCCTTTCTTGATGATACAAGCAGAGGCTGCATCTCTTTGCTGATGCCTAGAGCCCGCATTTTGTTTACCCCGGCTTAGTATGCACGCGCCAATTTACTGAGTCACTGTCTTAGAATCTTTTTTCCTAGTGATGTCCGCTATGCGTTGTGACACTTGCCCATTTCCGCTTGATAGGCAAACATTTCTGTGAAGATACAATTTCTCCCATACGTTATTAGGAAACGCCTTGAACGAACCAAATACGAGATCCTAGGTGCGTACGAGGGCCAGCGGGTCCAATGGAGTGAGGTATCCGATGATGAGCCAGGTCAGTGCCGTCAAGATTGCTTGAAGGTATTTCACACGAGCCTTGCCTCGCGACAGTGTTCATGACGACGTCAATTTTCAGCAATTAGGTGAGCGGCGAGTAGTGCTTCTTTGGACGTGAAGTGCAGCGAATAATCCAAGCCCTCTCAGGGACAGCCAGACACGGGCCACTGACTTCAAAGAAACGCTGTCCGCGCTGTCCGACTTTTGGTGGTGGAACAGTGGGTCTGGGGCCGAGATTAACCGTTCGATAGTCCCCAGCGTACTTAGCGCAAAAACATCATCAAAAGCGAGTACGAAATTTTCGAAAATCAGCCATTTATCGCGCCAAAACACGCTCCGAAAGGTCAATTGGATAGCCAGGTGTCCGTTGCATAGC
>JALHBZ010000123.1:0-17805 GCA_024340015.1 Tolypocladium ovalisporum
CCCCCCCCCCCCCCCCCGACAGCGCCTTGACCTGCCGAGCCTGCCAGCTTCCCCCCTCGCCGTCGAATTGAGCTGGCGTCACCTGTCCACTCATCTGCTGAAACCGCCCTGGCGCATCGTGGTGCGGGTGCCCTAGCCAGGCCTCTCCCCCGGCTCGTCATTGTCGACGTGCCGGCGCCGCCCCTTTCATGCCCTGCCTTCTCTGCTGGCATCCAGTTTAATCCTCGTCCCTGCTCCACCCCTTCGAGAAACATCATCCGACACACGACGCACGCATTGTCGTGCTCGGAGGACGCGCTCGGCCGTCCCGAGCAACCCAGCCGTTGTTCAACCCCACGTCGCTACTTAACGCCCTTGTCGCCCACCCTTCGTCATGGCCACCGCTGCCCAGGAAGAGTTCGACGACCTCGTCGCAAAGAACACCCATCGCGAGACGCTCCACCCCGAAGACCGCGCCGAGTTCGACTTCGACACGCGCGAGGACCTTGACGACGAGACATCCTACCGCAACGCCCAGATCGACGCCGCTATGCGCGCCGCGCCCACCGGCGCCTCGGAGCTCAAGCTTCCGCCCGCGTCCTTTGACAGCGGCCGCGCCACCGGGGTCAAGGGCGTCATCGCCGACGCCCGAGCCTTCCAGACAGCCCGTCGCAGCAAATGGGTAGACCGCGCAAGGTCGGCGCGGCGAAGCATCTTCGGCCTTGCGGGCGCCACGAATGGCGGCTCCAAGAGCGGGAGTGAGACGGACGATGACGCACGCAGCCCTGAGAACTCGGACGAGGAAAGCTTCCTGGAACAGTGGCGCGAGAGTCGGAGGCGGGAGCTGGTGCGTGAGGCAGGCCGCGGGGTGCGGAACCGGCGGACGAGCCCGAGTGTGCGGGTATACGGTCGGCTTGACGAGGTGGACGCCATGGGATACCTGGACGCCATCGAAAAGGTCGGCAGGGAAACCAAGGTGGTTATCTTTGTCTACGACCACGAGGTATGCGCCCCTACAGGGTTCAAAGGAGACTTCAAACGGACGCTAACAAGTGACGGCAGTGCGAGGTCTCTAGGACAATCGAGGCTGCCATGTTACCTCTCGTCAAGGAGAACCCGGCGGTGCACTTCGTCAAGGTCTACTACGAAGACATCGAATTCGACCCTGCCGCTGTCCCCTCGCTGCTTGTGTATCGGAATCAGGGAGACCTCTTCGCCAACTTGACGGGCATCATTGAAATGATGCCAGATGACGACACGTTCGACAGCGCCTCCCTTGTGAGGATCCTACAGAGATACGACGTGCTGTAGCCTGGCGCTCCTCCTCTTGCTACATTTGTTTGTTACGATACCCGCCCGTTCAGCTCTCTGCGGCCAGCCACGGTTCCGCACACATGTCCTGTTGAGCCTTGCGCCATCAGCCTCCTCTGCCACTCTTTTTGCACGACGATTTGATCGACGGAGCTGCGGAGACGGAGAAGGGAAAGATTGGAAGGGGGGGAATGGCTAGTGAATTCTTGTCATGTGTGGATGGGAGACGACCATTTGGTTATGAAAACACTCTGGCTGATGGCCCCGGATACAAGGGCATCGACCTCTCTCATCACACTCTTTTGCTGTCCCAACGCGACCCTCGCGAGTGTACAGCGGGCACTTGGAGGTCAGAGTCTCAAGGCTGAAGTTGAGCAAAGCCATGTTGGAACAGTTTCTGTTTCGTGGCTGTCAATTTCCTCCAAGCGTCGTATCTTGGAAAGGGGTCTTCCTCCTGGACAGTCTGGATAGACTTGCTGTCGCTGCAGGTATAACAATATATGACCAAATAATCCGCATATGCCTAATCGGTTCCCCGAGATTGTAACTTCCATCGATAGGTACGCTTGTAGACGAAGCACACGCCCCCCTAGCTAAGGTAGCCCAGAGGACAAATGCCGCCACTAATGACTTCCGCATGTGGAGGCGGAAGGATGCCAGCACACACCCAGTGGGTCCAGTCCCGCCCAAGAGCGATGACGGACACGTCCAAAGACCGCCTGAGAAAGCTGTGAGCACGGCGGCGGCCGGATGTTTGCCGAAGCCAGTGAACGGTTAGCAAGATTGCACTCATGAGATGCTCTAGCTGAGTCGTAATCCAGCACCTAATTAGGTGCACAGCGTAGCAAAGCCAGCGTACGGGCATGGCGCGTTTGCAGGTGGCTCATCAAAGTGAACTGATTGGTCCCCGCCATGTGAGCTGCTACTTTTAGGCCATCAAGTGAGGAGCATGAGCCGCCAAGTGGGTCGGGTATCTGGTCGGTCGCCTTTGCGTCACTCGACTGCTCTGCTGGACCCTTGCCCGAGGTGCTCTGCGTCTGCCTCGCGTTCATCCAACACGGCCAGCGGTGTTGCCTTTACGAGTAGCAATCGACCAGCTGACAAGCGCAACCTCTCTGGTCCCCTCTGGCCCCTCTGGCCCCTCTGGTTGCTTGGTGACGGCGGCGGTGGCTGCGTGCGGTCATCTATCTAGTAGCATCTAGCGTCTGGACAACAGAGCTGCCCGCTTGCATCCAGTCTTCGGCCACCCTGCTACCTTACTGTGCCACAGCCTTCCAAAGCGAGGCTTAATAAGTTTGTCCAGCGTCTCTAGCTTTCCGCTTCCCGTCAGACACTCTCATCTTCCGCATCCTCCGCCAGACCTTACCTTGCCCGCCCATCTCACCACTGCAGTTCCCTCTTTCCTTTGCCTCTGCGTGAACCGAACCGACATCGAGCGGACCGCCCTATCCGTGATACCAAAGTCCGAGCCTCCGTCGTCACGCACCGTGAGGTCACTGCCGATAACGCACTCGGGCAGCTGTCCCCCCACCCCAGCTCGCTCCTCCCACCTCAAGTTACTACTTCCGACCGTGCCAGGCAGCGGCGAGCCGCACGCGCACTCGGACAATATAGCCCTTGGCTGGACTTGTTCTTGTTCTCTTCCGTCGCCTCATCTACATGGTGGTCAGTCGCCGGCCCTTTCTCCTCCGACTCATCTGCACCTCTCGCTCGTTTGTTTCATCCGCGTCCCTTTTCACCACCCCGCGCAGCACCCTTGACTTTCACGCCCCCACGCCCCGCGTCGTCTGCGCAGCATCGCCTCCGAGTTGCCCCATGGCAGTCAGAGGAGCGCCTTTCGCGTGAGACGATCGAAAACCCTCCCGCTGACGCTTCGTTATGGATGAGCAGGCCACGACTGCTTTCCCTCCGTCGCCACCCCCCACACATCGTGGCACTCAGTCCGTCGGACCGACGCCGACCACACCAGCTTCGCCGCAGCCTGCGCTTTCCAACTCCGAGCCTTTCCTCCGCTTTCCTCGCCCACAAGGAAATCGACGTCTCGCCAACTGGATCTCCACCAGCGATCCCGACATCATGCGTCTGGCTACCACCACCGAGGATACCGGGCTGGCAGAGTCCACCTATGAACTCGTTACCGGCACCGACAGCGAGTCGCAAGACGGCAACTACACAGAGTCTATGGGCGAGTCCATCGGCTCGCTCGACTTTCCTCGGCCAGACGATGTTCATAGTCTCGCTGGAACTGAAGGCACACGAGACGATGAGTCGTTTGTCGACGATGTAGACGCACAGCACCGTACGCGTACACCTGACGGAAGCGACGAGGTTGAAGACGCCGAAAATGGGGCCACAGCCGAGACACGCGGCGAGACGTCCGTTTTGCAGGACCAAAACACGGACAACTCCGAATCAGAAGAGGAGGCACGTTCGCGATCCTCCCTTGAATATACACAACACAGTCTCAGGACGCCTTCTATCCTTACTCCCGAGGCAAGTAGGCTCATGGAAAGACCCGTCGGGCTGCGACCCCGTGATCGACAGCCCACTGATGAAAAGCCGGAGCCTTTCCAGACAAAGCTGAATGAAAGGCTTGCCGATTTCTTGGAACTGGGCATTCGCGTCAAGGACTGTTTCGTTGAGACAACTTGGGCGGCACTTCCAGGCATTCTATTCGCGGCTGCCTTTGCCCTACTCATTCCGGTCTTGTACACTCCATCGGCTGAAAAATCCAGGTCGGAGGCGGCAATGGCAACATCCACTGTCACTGCTACTCCAACAACTGTGGTGGTTTCTACAAGTCTCACCCCCAGCTCGTCAACCCTCCGCTCTAGCCCGTCGTCGGTTGGTGGCATGGGCCTAGTGCTGCTTGGTGAGCGCACGTCGGATGAGTGGCTGTTCGGGGCCAAGAAGCCCGTGGTTTCTCTCACTCCCCACGCCCAGACTGATATCTTGGTACACGTTTCCCCTGATGTCAAAGAAGTCTGGCTCTCGAAGAGCTGCCTGGTTGTCGCAGCGACACGAGACGACCATCAAGTTGGTATAAACATGTCCCCTGTCGAGGAAGGCTTTCTCCTTCAGTTCCCCAGAAACGAAGCCTACGGCGTTGTCAGCGTGTCCATACAGGCAACTTGTCGCCCCAAGATCCAGAAAGAAGTCCAGGTACACTTTGCCAAGGGCATCTTGGGAGAAGCCTACGAGATGACCAGGAACCTCGCCCATGACCTCTCTGAGCTCTTTCCTGCCGCTGCCCAGGAAGCGGAGCGATGTCTCGCGGGGGCGAGGCGTTCGTTTAGCGTCGTGTCTGACACTGTCGGCAACAGCGTCGCACTAATGTCGGACAATGTGCTCAGCAAGATCAAGACCGCCCTCGCCGGAACGCAGCAGTCGTTCTGCAGTGCCAAGTCGGACACCATCAGCCACATCAGGGGTGCCACTGAGGACGTTGCCAAAGGCCTAGGTGCTGCATCACAGCAAACCAAGGAACAGCTGTGCCGAATCCAGGACTTCCAGAACCAGCTGCAGCTTGGTCTACTCGATGCTCAGGTTTCGGCCAGGATATGGTGGCTCAAGGCCACCGGTCAGCAAGAAGAGCACGACGCCTACCAACGCAAAGCGAGGGAGTTCGTAGCAAACAAGCATGAGGCGGCCAGAGTGGCCAGCCGGGCCAGACGACCTCAGTTGGAGCTGGAGACTTCATCACGACTCTGGTCGAGGCTTCTTCGCCAAGGTCGATGCCAGACGAATGCCAGGCGAGGAGGAAGAAGCACGCATGAGTGCAAAGTTGAGGTATAGAAGTACAAGATGTTGCCCCTCATGATTTCGCATGGGTTTCCGGCAAGGTTACTAACACGACATGGAACGTGGATTTGCTGGAGTAAACGGACCGGGTTATGTCAAGAGCACATTGGTGGCCTCTTTCCTTGGGTCGGCCTTTTTCAAGTAGTCGATGCCTGTCTTATATTGATTCCCCATGACTGTTATCGTCCTCGCTTGCCGTGACCATTGATCAGATCGTTGTCTGGCGCGATGCTAGGCCAGGGGATGTCCGAGCTGAAGAATAAGCGGGCGACAATTCCGAAGACTGTGGCCGTCTATACAATATGCTCTATATGGCCGACGTCTACGTCTCAAGGTTGGATTGGTACCTGATGGTCCCAGAAAGCGGTGTGAGACGAGATGTTAAGGAGACGATCCGAGTCTAGGGTAGTAGCGGAATGAACACAAAGGTGTGGTGTCCAGGTGGGTACAATCTAAAGGGATGTCTTTGTGGAACGAGTCTTTGGGTTTCTGTACCCCTACGATCTTGGCTACTTGCTGAAGCCCACCCTTGTTTTGGGTAGAGGTTTGTCGTCATGACGAAGGTGATACCATCTACGGATACCTGTAAGTGCTCTCTGCCTCATCACGGAGAGCGGTGGCAGCGGGATTGCGAGAGCGCCACTTCACGTGCTGCACCGTTTTGAGTGAAAAGGGGTCCCCCACCGGAGGTACCCGCGCGGCGAGGCGGCGCAGACAAGTGACCTTCCGCTGATATCTGAGGCCTTGAATGGCCCAATCAGAGGATAGCCTGGGGCCGCCAGGGGAGGGGCAAAGCAAGCTCTTTCCACAATCCACCTGCACCGCAGCCTGGACAGAGACGCATTGCCGCCGCTTTCCCAGCAACAACCAAACTCTAGCCCAAACAAGACGAGCCACCTCAGCACCGCGTTACAAGTAAAAGGACATTGCATAGCTCTTGTGAGTACGACGCACAGCTGGCCCTTATCCGAGCCCCCTCTGTCTCGCGGTGGGGCGGTTTCCCGCCTCTTGCGCTGGTGGACTGGAGGGGTAAAATAACAAATCTGCAGCCGGCGTGGTGGGCTGCATCTCGGGCTCCGACGCTGACCTCGCATTTTCCCCAGGAACAGACGACGCGAAACGCTCGACAACATGTCTTCCACCGAGAACACCGAGCCCAAGGTCGAGGAGACCAAGCCGGCCGTCGAGGAGACGAAGCCCGTCGCTGAGCAGACCCAGGCGCCCAAGACCGAGACGACTGAGGTATGATGCATCCCGAGCACACGCGATGCACCGCGCACCTGAATCCTTTCCCGTTCCCTCTCCGGTGCCATGATCACGGGGCATAGCTGCGACGAAGATGTGGGACGCGAATCACAGAGAGGCTTTCGCTGACGTGGGTACTTGCAACCAGACCAAGGCCCCTGCTGCTGCCACGGAAGAGAGCAAGCCCGTAACCTCGTCGGCCGTCTTCTCCATGTTCGGTGGCGGCGCCAAGAAGGACAAGAAGGACGATGAGGACCGAGGCGACAACTCCGGCAGCGCGAAAGCCCAGCGAGATGCTGCCGTGGCCGCCAAGGGTGAAGAGGTATGTCTGCGGCGCACGACGCACTTCCTGGTGGGGACGAGGACAGACAACTAACGCGATGTCACGTGTAGGAGGAGGCTCCCGAGAGCGAGGACGTCCACTTCGAGCCCGTCATCAAGCTCACCGAGAAGATTGAGACCAAGACCAACGAGGAGTCTGAGGAGCAACAGTTCAAGATGCGCGCCAAGCTCTTCAAGTTCATCAAGGAGAGCAGCGAGTGGAAGGAGCGCGGAACCGGCGACGTCAGGCTGCTGAAGCACAAGGAGAATGGCAAGACGAGGCTGGTCATGCGTCGCGACAAGACTCTCAAGGTCTGCGCCAACCACTACGGTGAGTCCTTTCCAATGCCGGCCGTTGATGCTTGTGCCTGGCGTTTACCACGGGCGTCTGGTACCCCTTTGGTAACCAAGTGGACTTTGGCTGACACGAATTGTTTAGTTGTCCCGGAGATGAAGCTCTCTCCCAACGTTGGCTCTGATCGAAGCTGGGTGTGGAATGCCGCGACCGATGTGAGCGAGGGCGAGCCCGAGGCCGTGACTCTGGCCATTCGCTTCGCCAACTCTGAGAGTAAGTCAACGTGAGACGATCCTTTGCTTTGAGCAAGATACTGACGTCTGACTCGCAGACGCCAACCTTTTCAAGGACGCCTTCCTCAAGGCTCAG
The DNA here is from genome assembly GCA_024340015.1 of Tolypocladium ovalisporum. NCBI lineage: Eukaryota > Fungi > Ascomycota > Sordariomycetes > Hypocreales > Ophiocordycipitaceae > Tolypocladium > Tolypocladium ovalisporum. Next base: position 7,322 of record JALHBZ010000123.1, read on the forward strand.
AAGGAGAACGAGGAGATCTTCAAGAAGGCCACGGAGCAGGCCCCGGCTGCTTAAGCGGTCTTGCACGTCAAGCGAGTCATCCAACCCCCCATAGTCACATCAGCGTTCAGCATCGTCACAGCGATGATTGCAACCCCCCCCAACACCACCAGAGAAACCCCCACATCACATCATACACTGCGACGATCCAGACGGAGAAAGCAGAGGCAGGAAATCAGAGGATCAGACAGCGTGATCGGGCCGGCGCACCAAGTGGTGCATGTCCGGAATGAGGCCGGGCAGACGGAGGAAAGCATTCAAGAGCATCAGGTCACAACACTCGTAATCAGAAGAAAAGAAATGCATTAGAGTAAGCAAAATCTCTGGAACAAGGGTGTGATGCCTCGTGAAGGATAAGTGTCTAGCCTGGACGGTTCTGTTCTCGACTTGCTTTGTTTTTGACGGTAGGAGGACCAGCGAAAGGCGCAGAATAGAGCAATTCACCCCGTGAGTACGGATCGGGCTTGATATGCAGAATGCAATTCCTTCCTGTAGTGGGCGCTGCAAGAGATGCTATACTTTTGCAATAGAATGAATGGCTTCGATGGCAAGGGAGAATCGTGGCTTATAGCAACGGCCAGGGTTGGGGCCAGAGGGCAGAGGGAGAGGGGCCTGCGGACGGACGCTAATTAACACCACAACCCTTTCAGCCTCTGGAAGGCGGCTGCCCTCTCGCGTCCTCGTCCACGACCAACCGCCGAATCGACAGATCCTCCGACTCCTCGCGGGCAGATCCAAAACCCCCCATCGCTCCTCAGCCGCTCCGCTCGAACACGGTCGTACAAATCCAGAGATAAGCCGCCGGTCTCCGACGCGACATTCTTGCGCATTTCTTGTCTGGATCGCAGCGTGTAGGATTCTTTTGTGGTAAACCTTGCTGGCCGAGTAGCACGGGGGCGAAGCGGAACGGACGAGCCTGGAATAAGAAGAGAAGGATCCAAAAAGGGAGCCATCATGCTGGTCGAGGTAAGCCGGAACACACCTGTGCGCGCGCCTGTCGTTTCCTGTTTCTGCGTGCCGAGGCGAGAGGAGGGCAAGGTCGGGAATTCACCGACGGCCATGATGTGTTGCGCGCGGTGCCAGGCTGCCAACTGGGCAACGGCCCAGCCTGCGCGTGAACAAGCTCCGAGTGCCAACCTTGGGGCTCCTCGTTGCCGTGACGCAGTCGCACGGCTCGTTGCATCTGTGTCCTGCCCTGCTACCCGTCTCTCTCCCAACCGTCTTCCCTCGTTTGCGCGCCAGCGAAACATGCTCGCGTGCACCTCCACGCAACGAGTGCCATTTCCTTCCTCGCGCGAGCCCCCCCTTTCCAAAGAGCACGTCACGCATCACTGTCACCGCCCACAGCCATGGCCCCCAGGCGGAAGAAGAAGAAGACAGCGACCAAATTCACGAGAAAGCGTGCTGACGACCAGCAGCGCAAAGTCAAGGTCGTGACTGACCAACATGTTGTGTAAGAAGCCTTCCCCCGTCCCTCCGTCTACCTTGTGCTGGAAGCGAATCCTGACAACCTCCAGCACCGACAAACCGCCCGTGGACGATTTCCCCATGAGAGAATGGAGCCTGCGGTTGCACATCCTGGACGAGGACGGTAATGAGCGACCTGCCGACGTCTTCACCAAGGTCGTCTACCGTCTGCACCCTACGTTCGAAAACCCCAATCAGAGTGAGTCCGTCCCGTTTGTCCTGGTCTTCCCTCGAGGGCGAATGGCCCCAGGCCCCGTGACTAATGTCTTTCGTTTGCGTAAAAGCCTTCACCAAGCCACCCTTCATCTGCACCAACGAAGGATGGGGCGAGTTCGAAATCTCTATCGATTGCTTCACGACGGAGAAGACGAAGCTGGCCCCCATCATCCACGACCTCAACTTCCTCCAGGAACACTACGAGGTGGTACACGACGTCACCTTCAAGAACCCTTCTCAGGCGCTGCAGGAGCGGCTGCGCGAGACGGGGCCTCTGCCCACGGACGAGGACCGCCCCAAGAAGAAGGGACTTGCGACGAAGAAGGGGGCGCAGAAGCACGACTACGAGAAGATTGCCGAGGCGTTGGAAAAGCTCGAGGAAGAGGACCTGTTGCGGGTCATACAGCTCATCAACGAGAACAAGGGGCCAGACACATATATTAGGAGTGATGTGGAAGGTGAGACCCTTCCTCTGGCCGTGGAGACGCGCTCCATTTCCCCTTGTGTTGATTCACGGTGGCTAATAGTGAATAATCTGGCTGAAGCCGGCGAGTTCTCGATCGATCTGTACACGATGCCGGATCTGTTGACGACGAAGCTCTGGGAGCATCTGGTAAGTCGAGCACCGCAAGACGGGAAAGAACACCGTCACATTCTCCGGTTGACGTACTGACCAGCATCAATAGTCCAAGAAAGGTCTCGTAAGCTAAATCCGGCAACGCCAGCCACTTGCCGGATCTGGAGCCCTGGAGGTGGCACTCGGAACGGGTTGTGTGGGGATGGGCAAAGGCCGGGGTCTTCCTTGAGCAAGGAGGCTCAAGCAAGGAAGGGCAGGGTAGCCATGGGCAAAGAGTGCGGGAGCCCCTTGTGAGGACCTCGAGAATGGAGAGGATGGAACGCTGCGTGAAGGAATGCTCTTCTATATGGGCTGAGTTGGGGCATGAGGGACAAATTTTAGTCTATTGTTGAATTCTGAAATGCGAAATGATAACGGGCGCAATTTTGCTCAGTGCACGCCCACGATCGACGAAACAAGGTGATGAATCTCTAGACCTTTCTTGCGAGCACGACGAGTCCATCCGAGAAGGACAAAGTACAGAGTGGGTTTGGCTCATCGGCGTCCGCCTTGCAAACGCCTCTCTAGTGTACGCATTGCCCGGGAGATGGCGCCCCTACACTTACCACGGTGCTGTTGTAGGTAGCATCTCGAAGCTGGGGTCGACAAGATGTCACCAAGGTATTGATAGATTGAGCTATCTGATGTAGTCCGTACCATTCATGGGGGTTACAATGTTGACCAAGCTATGGCTTGTACCATCAAACATGGCGAGGGGTCGGGGGGGACTTGGCCAGGGGGCCTCTTGGATGGACGATGATCGCTGCTGACATGTGTACTTGTCACGATGCAATCCGAATTTTTGGATCCCGAGATGCCGAGGAGGCTGTAGATTCATCTGCGGCAGCCAAATCAGCGGACGAAGAATTACAGACGTCGCAATACAAGGAGGGTTATGCTATGCACGAGTTGTGGTGGCGTCGCACTTTGCTGTAACAACGATCCTGAACGGTTTGCTGCGAAGAGGGCACTACTGCGGGTGCAGGGCTTGTGCGTTGCGACGCTATGGGGTAATATCAATATGCACTGGCGTCCCAGGAGAGCGATAGCTTGGGTGACGAGGATGACCAAAAGGGAATTCTGGACGGCGGCAGCCAACCGAGAGGGTGACTTTGTGCGTATGCAAGCCCCCCGTGGCGATCGTGATGGGTGTCAAGGCGACGCCCTGCCGTCATCACCCTTGCCACGCTATGGGGTAATGGAAATGTGCTGCATGTACCTGGCGGGGAGGGGGAGACGGAACAGTGAGAAACGGATTGTCGTCTATTTGGACAGTCAAATAGCTAGCTATTAGATTGCTACGAGTAGTTGATGTGCGAGCTTGCATTTACGAGCACACCAGGGCCCCTGGCAAGGGCGTTGGGGGGATAATCAGTGGACTTTGGAGAGCTGAGGATCACGAGGATCTCGCCCTCATCATGGAGTCGACGGCTGGAGCGGATCCCAGGAAGTGGCAGGGGCGGAGGCGCTGACGCGACGCGGGGTCTAGATTGTTCGTTTGTCCCTCCAGCGGTGTCAGCCTCTCCGCGCGGAGCAGACTTCCGAGCGTTGATGCTTGTGGCTCTCTGCGCGTTGTGTTGGTGATGCCCCGGCCGGTTACTTCCTCAATGTCCGCACCAATGAAGGCATCCAATTGATGTTTAAGTTGTTGACGCCCAATTCGCAACACAACCACCGCGACTGAGTTGTCTCGTTCCTCCGTAAAAGGCCCAAATGCCCCGGTACGGGAAGGATGGTCATCATCAGTGGTGTGCTTGGAACTCCGTCGAGACGGAACGCCTGGTCCCTGGGGATGGCTTGACGTGCAGAGCGCAGGCAGCCGACTTTTGTAAGAAGCACAAATTCACCCTGATGGCCAAATCGAGCCGACTTGCAGGGCGCAGCCGGGTCCCGTCCAGAACCCTGTCTTCCCTGTCCGAGGAACAGTACGAGTAAGAGGACACCGTCGACTTGGCTGGGCATTGACTTGAGTCTTGCCGACATCGACTCGCCATGGCAGCAATGTTGACCTGACCGTCAAAACAGCTCGGACCAATTGTCCCGCGGTGCCTGCTGGGGCTCGGGAAGGTATCTAGCAGAACCACGCCGTTTCCTGGTGCAACACGACGAGTGTATTGATCTAGAATGGAGTGTCGAGTCCCAAAGTCTCCCAAAGACGCCATAACAAAAGGACTTGCGTCTTCGATGCCGACTTTATTTGCCATTGACGCGATGACAGGTCGATGGTCTCGGGCGACTTTTGTCCCCAGGGCACAGATGGGCCTAAGCTGCATGGGTAAGGTAACCGGCGTGCGGCAAGGCGTCGGCGGGAGACGGGGGCGACAGGTGGCGCCGTACAAAAGGCCTGTATATCGCATGTACCTGTACTCGCCCCTCGCCCCTCGCCCCTCGCCCCTCGCCCCTCGCCCCAAGGACCAGTGGCACCGGCTGGCGTGAAGAAAAAAAAAATAAAGCGTCCCCAGCGAGCCAACGTGACCTTGAGGACCCAGCGGGACCCCGGCTTGGGGCAGCGGCGACGGCCACGATTGGTCGCGACGGCGCCTTGATTGGCTAATAGGACGCGCAGCTCGGTGGCTGATTGGCCGGCGTCTGGCGCAAAGCGGATCTGGGAGAGTGGCAGGGAGGCTACTGCCTTTTGACCACACCAGATTGGCGTGTGGGCAAGGCAAGGCAGGCGCCAACCAACGGTTTGGCGGGTGCGGGCAAGCGAAGAGGGGAAGGAGGGTGTTGTCGCACTGGCAGGGGAGGTAATTAGGTACCTGCCACAGCGCACCACAGCGCACCACTGCAGCGCTGGAGGCGCCCTGAGTCGCCGTGGGACGCCGCCGTCGTCGATGCGGTGCACGATGTGGAAAGAGGAGGGGGCAACGGAGAAGAAGAGGCGGCATGGCATAGCATGGCATGGCATGGGGGGAAAATCGCTTAGCCACAACGTACTGCACGGAGTACTCGCGGCATGTCAGGTACCCCAGGCTCCTCCTGCTCGTCGCCTCGCTCCCAAAAGGTCCCGTCCGGGCCAGTCCAGACACCACAAGTCTCGGGGCGGGTGCTTCCCTCTCTCTCTTCACCATCACCATCAGACACCGTCTGCTCCAATTCCGGCCGCTGCGACCAGAGGCCCAGGGAAGGCGCACGTGTGTTTCCATTGGACCGTCTGGCTGCAAGATCCCATCGCCCTGGACGCAGGACCTTGCGCAGCAGCTCGGCCTTTCTTATAGACGCCCGTCGCCCGTCAAGCGCTCCTAGCTGCTGGCTGTTCCGCTGCGAACCGAAGCGCCGACTCGAGGGACTCTGAACCCCGCTCCCAGCCAGACACAACCACCGACGCTTCACTTCGGCCCTGCGCGGCTCCAACACCAACCAACTCGACCTCGCCCAACCGCCGCCAGCCGAAATCGCCAACGCCCTCGCGACGTCACGTCGCCGCGGGCCTGCCCATCATGGCACAGACTCAGTACGGCACCGCCCAGTCCAGTCCCGGCCTCTCGTCCGCGACCCCCGGCGGCCAGCGCTCGCAATCGCAGCAGGCGGCCGCCGCGAGCCAGCAATCGCAGCAGCAGCAGCAGCAGGAGCAGGAGCAGGATCCGGGAGGGGCAGCTTCGCAGGCGCAGCATAAGCGCGTCTACCAGGCCTGTATCCCCTGCCGCCGGCGCAAAGTCCGATGCGACCTCGGCAGCGTCGACAACCCTCACGATCCGCCTTGCGTGCGCTGCCGCCGCGAGAGCAAGGAGTGCTTCTTCAGCGCCACTAGACGGAAGCGCAAGACCGACGACGACGACGAGGGGAGCGACGTCGACGAGTACATTGTCCGCAATGGTCGCAAAAGGCTGCACGCCTCGGGCAGTCCGCCCCCGGTGCGCCTGGACCGTCGCTTCTACAGCGAGGTCCCTCTGACGCCGGGTGGCTCCCATGGCAGGACCCAGCCCCTGAGGCGACCGGACGGTAGCCTCAGGCCCCGAGATGGCAAGGACAGCGAGTTTGACGGCGAAGGCGATGCGGACCAGACGCTGGAGAACCTCGAGGCTCAAGCAGTCATGCGTCGAGGCATGTACGGGCCTCACGATGCCCTCGATTTACTCTACAAGGCTGCAACAGACAGGTTTGTAGCCAATTCCCGTGGCAGACCTGCAGACAACGCTGACGTGCCAAGCCCGGCCGCAAATCACAGGCGCGAGGGCAGCATTGCTTCAGTGACAACAGTGCCGGCTCTTCATGCGACGCCGCGCGAACCACCGCACCGCGAACCCCCTCGACCTTCGTCCATGTCCATCAAGATGGAGCAACAGCAGCAGCTGCATCAACAACAGGCGATGCAGCAGCAACAGCAGCAACAGCAGCAACCGATCGACCCGGAGCTGGCCCAGCAGCCTGGCTTCAGGAGCAACCCGGGGTATATCAGCGCCTTGAAGGCCTGGAGTCGCTTCCGGTTCGTGCGGGCAGGCTGGTTCACAGCACAAGAAGCCATTCAGTACATCGACTAGTGCGTCTTCCTCGGAAACCCCATGTTTGATTGAATATTGACGTCTCCCCAGCTACTACAAATATCTGTCGCCGATGACACCCATTTCTCCTCCGACCTTCAGCGACCCAGCCTCGCATATCACGCTCCTACAAGAGGAGCCGATTCTGACCGTGACCCTGCTCACCATTGCCTCGAGATATCGACAAATGCCCGGGACCGGCGGGCACTGCCGATCACACGCCATCCCTGAGCAGTTGTGGACCTACTTGCGAGGCATGATTGAGCGATGTCTCTGGGGACAGGAAGCCTTCGGAGGCGGGTTCTGTGGTTCGGGAGGCTCGTCATCAATCATCATGGAAGAAACGGAGACGAGCAGTACCGCGCCGTGGCGTGGCATGCGGAAAGGCAGTTTGAGGACTCTAGGCACCATCGAGTCTTTGCTGATTCTCACCGAGTGGCATCCTCGAGCCCTGCACTTCCCACCCCAGGAGGCAACAGACGAACTGATGCTCCCCGACTATGACGCTAGCCCGATGCCGGGAGCCGACGACCCGAGCAGAAACGTTGGTGCTGGTTTTGGCGGCAAGAGGATTGAGAGCTGGCTGGAACCCGCCTGGAGAAGCGATCGAATGTGTTGGATGCTCCTGAGCACAGCCATGGGATTGGCTTACGAGCTGGGCGTTTTTGATGACATTGATGAATTGCTCAAAGACGATGCCATAACGCGACCCGAATTTCAAGACGAGGGCTACAGGACAAGGGCCAACCGGATCAAGAGACTGCTGCTCATCTACACCTCCCAGCTTGCTGGCCGACTGGGATGGACCAGCATGACCCCTGAGCACTTCCGGAAGAGTGACCCCGCCGTGGCCCGGCGTCGGACCATGTCCAGCGACGGCGCAACACCCAGCTCGTCGTCTTTGGCAAACGGGTTCAATTATGTCCCGGACCTAGAGCTTGATGACCAAATCATCCACTGCTGGGCCGGTATCAGCAATGCAATGCATCTGGGAAACGAGAAGCTCTTTCGGTCGCGAAAACATACGACGGAGATCATAACAAGCGGCAAATACGTTGGGTTGTTGAGAGAGTTCAGCCCCATGCTGCGGGACTGGTACCGGGAGTTCGAGCTGTTTCGCCTCCCCCAGTTCATCAGACATATCCTGACGATCGAGTACGAGTATGTTCGAATCTACGTCAACTCGCTGTCCCTTCAGGCCGTCGTTGAGAGATGCACGAACCACGCGGGCAACACGGCCCACGCGGCCAATGGAGACGGTCAGCCGGCCCATCCGCAACTCTCCCCTCAAACCATGATCAACTACGGCAAGCTCCCGCTGGGTCAGCTTGGTGGTTTCACCGTCCACGATCAAGAATACGTTCGAGAAGTTGTTGACGGTTGCCGAAACCTGCTCCGGACCGTCGTCGACGGCCTCCTCCCTGGCGGATACCTCAAGCACGCGCCTGTGCGAACATACTTCCGCATCATCAGTGGGGCTATGTTTCTGCTCAAGACGTTCGCTCTCGGTGCGCCGCGATCCGATGTCAAAATGAGCATCGACCTGATGGACGCCACCGTGGAGGCCTTGCGGGGCTGCGTGGTGGATGACGTTCACCTGGGTATCCGCTTCGCGGACCTCCTTGACACATTGACGAGCAGGCTGAGAAATCGATTCATCCAGGCGCCGACCATGCAGCAGTCCGGCAAGGGGCAGAGTCCCATGCCTGAAGGGGCGAACGGCGCCTCGGGACCGCATGGCGAAGGCACTGCTAACTGGGTTGGTGGTCACGCGCAGAAGCTACGGGATGGTCTCAACGGGCACTGTGAGTTTTTGGGTCCATTTCTCGCCTTTGAGTTTGCGCGGGAAGTACGTGTGCTGATACAGGTAACAGACCGAGCGGGATCCCCCACTGCGGAGGGTAACAACATATCAGCAACACCATTCGATTTGGCGACTGGCAGCTTTCCGTATCCCGGTGCCTCCTCCATCGGACCCTCGACGCCAGCAGCGCACGTGGACAATCACCCGACGGCCCCAGGTGCTGGCATGGACATGCATCTATTTGAGGAGTGGAACAATCCAGGCAACGAGATGTGGTACTTGCCTCCCGGGCCAGCCTTCTTCCAGAACATGGAGAACAGTTCGGTTGCCATGACGGCCGAAGGTGTCAACGTTGGTGGTCTCGACCTGTTGGAGTACATGGCCATGGACCCCGTTCAATTTTCCGGCATGGAGGGACCGGGGTCTGCAACAGGCAACAACAATAATACCAACGGCGGCGGCAGTGGCTGAGCGAAGCTGTCGAAATCTGCACATTGTAACGACTGACGAGGATGAGAGGGATGAAATGCCGGACTCGGATCGGATATGGAGACGCTCTTCTAGGGCGACACGGTACAGGAAATTCTCAGCCTCCGAGAAAACACCCTATAAGCTATAGGAGGAACAAGAATGCCGCTCGAGGAACAATACGGCCGGCTAAAACGGAAACGAGAGATGGAGATGCTATACTGTGACTAAACGGGTACCAGGGATTCGCATATTCCTTGACCCTGTTGGCTACTGCTCAACTAACTATATATGTTTGCTCTCACCAGGCGCAAGGTATCTGGCGGCCTGTATGGGTGGTTTGCTTGTTCAGGTGACCCACCCGGCATTGCGCTTCGGATTTGTCTTTAAAAGGCTCATACGGTTCATAGCATCCGTCGGGGATGATCTGCGCATCGCAAAGGGGCTGAAGCGATTGACAGTGGTGAGCCTAGTAGGGGATCTATGCTCCACGCACGCCCCTTTGAGGAGGCAGGTGCAGAGTAGAAGGTCCTATGTGGAGGAATAAAGGCTTTACGATACGTATTGACACACAAACACGGGTTGCAGAGTTTATAGTCGAGATTCCACTCCAGTCTCACGTAGGTTGTTTGTATGTATACATTGAAGCACCGAGTGTCTTGCTTGCCCACTCGGCCTTCCCCATGAATATAAGCCGCAGGGGATAGCGTGCCTCATCAGATGTCGGCACGGACGGTTGGACTCGTCTACAAGTTTCCGTCTCTCCATCTCGATCCACCACATGCCCCCTGTCAGCGGCATCGGATGCTTGAGCGAGAGACAGTGAAGAAGCCGACAGTAAATTTTTTGTGACCCGGAGAACCTTCAACAGAGAGCGTGTCTGAAGGTGACGAAGAAGAGGGGAAGATGAAAGCGGGGAGGGAGAGAAACGATAATGATGATACGGATGAGATGGGGGGGAACAACGAAAAGAGAGGCCCACAGTGGGCAAGCCGGCTGGTATCATACCGATCCGTAACTCCCGTTGGGGTCCAGGGGAGCTTGAAGAAATACAAAGAGACATGACTTGCAATCATCAAGTAGGACGGATGATGTCTGGGAAGGAAAGGCGGGCGGGCGAGGAAGAAGATGCAGTGTTGCTGAGAAGCAACCTGAACGCAAGCTAAGCAATGTACATGCCAGACCACGGAATGCTGCCCATTGCTGTTGCGCGGAATCAGACCTCCAAGACCCTGGCAAGGCGACCATGAGGCAAGGCGTCAGGAGAGCAGGGTGTTGTGAGGGATGGTGTGTCGTGGTCTGCTTGGAGAATTGATGTGCTATTCTCGGGCAGTATGAGAAGAGATTGGTAGACCGATGGGGTCCCAGGACAAGTTATGGGGGGGGGGGGGGG
>JALHBZ010000124.1:0-37385 GCA_024340015.1 Tolypocladium ovalisporum
CCTAACCCTAACCCTAACCCTAACCCTAACCCTAACCCTAACCCTAACCCTAACCCTAACCCTAACCCTAACCCTAACCCTAACCCTAACCCTAATAACCTTAATAACTCTAAAAGCTCATCTCTTCTGACCTTATACCAGCCAGCATTATGCTCCTTAGCTGCTTCACTGTTATCCTGGCGCTCGCCTGTCACGCTGCCAGAGCCTCTTGTGTAGTTAACACACCCATGGGAGCGCTAGATTGTCAGTGGAATGCAGTTTCATCGTGCGGCGTACCACTTTCACACGTGTGGAGCTCGAGTGTCGGCACGCTTTCGGGCAGTCGCTTCATCTACACATCCACGAAAGAGCATGGTATTGCGGATCTATGCGCCGAGAAGTCAAGGACGAGGGCGAAACCAGGAGAAAGCTGTTGCAACGACTACGGTCATCGCTGTGGGATTGGAGGCCACAAGAATTTGTGGTGCTCGTTCTGAGTTTGATCATCACAAGATGGGCTTATAAAGGAAGTAATACATCCTATGCGTGGTAATATCGGGGTTCGCCGTGAGGACACCCAATTTTCATATTTTACGAGCTGAGCTTGTGTGGGGCTGGGCTCTACTATCGGGTAAGCCCTGAACGAATTATTAAACTTTTTACTTAGCCACTAGAATACTCGTTATAGTCGCTCGACTTGATACTAAAACACTGGCTTATTATGAGCAAAGCAATGAACCCAATAGCCGTCGAAGCCGCCGCTGCGTCTAAGGGACGGTAGCCTTAAATGCATCGCCGAAAGCAAAGATGATCATTATTTCTCATTTTCTGCCTATACTATAGCACTGAGGGGCTTCTATTGTCATTATACCATGATCGTACACATGGCCGATGCGTGGATGCCGTCATCGCAGACGGGTCCAGTGATAGTGGGGGCGAAGAGGACGGCTCAGACCCAATGCCGATCGCAGAGCTAAACATCGTCACATGAGACAAAGTAGGGCAGGCTGTCCAATGTTCGGGGAAAAGTGCAATGCTGGTCTAAGTTATTCGCCGGAGCAATGAAGCTAAGCATACACCTGACCACGCGTTGCTACCACGCCTCCCCCCCTCCCCAACACGGGGTCAAAACCCCCATCCGGAAGACGTGCCGGCACAAACAAGGAACGTAGGACACCATGCGGGGTCACTCAAGTGTACTATCTGGCGGTCTATTACAAAGAGGCTCCTTAAACTCAGCCCGTCATCTCGTCTCGTCTCGTGTCTGCCCTTCAGGTGTCGATAAGCGTCATTACTCCTAGCCGAATGCACAAAGGTGCCAACCTAGCTTCACAACGACATAGTCCAAGCTCTATCGGCAAGAAACACTTCTGCTAGTGCACACCGACATTTGATAGCTTTACCCAGACAAAAGGGGCCTGCAGTACTTCAAACCAATACGCTGCCGCCGGCAAGAAGAAAACTGCCAATAGCACCACCGCCTGAACTTCGAAGATGACCAAAATATTCAACATGACTATCAAACGAGGCATCAGAGACTTGCTATGGCCTCTCATAATCCTGACCGTTATGCTGATACCGTCAGTATCGGCAGACACGACTGAAACAGATACTAGAGCTAGTTCGAATATTAAACAGATCTATCTCTGCGAGGAGTATGGCAGAAGGTGTCTGCAATCTCTCCATGGCGGGATTCCGGTGTTCGACAGCGGCGGTACGGAGTTCACGGCGATCAGAAATAATAACGATCAACCAAAATTCGATATGACCGCAGCAGATGGCAGTGTATTTCACATTTTCTTTGGATACGGACCTGTTGTTTATGAGCTTAAGCAACCTCCTGTTGATAAGGCCGTTCAGGGATTCAGGCTGCGACATGATCATCGGATCAACCCTGTTGGCGGGGAGGTCGGCTTCCATCTTGCTGTGGAAGGTTCTAGAGTTGGGCTTTTTGAAGAAGGGGAGGGCAGGTCGCTCTACCCCTTTGATGCTCACGGCGACCCTTGGGACGGCACCTTCGAACCACAGATTCCACCGCAAGAGGTATACCTCTGCAAGGGGGTGAATGAGTGCGCGAGCGACCTTAGGAATGGTGTAATAACTTTCGCCAATCGAGGATGTCCATACTATAGTCGCAGACGCCGCGATAGCGATTCGGTATATCTTCAGTTCGGCCGCAACTTATCCGACCCCTATGTCTCATCCGGTATGCACAAGGCTCTCGCTGCCGGACCAAGGGAGGTCTTTACTACGTGGGGTAATGCGCTCAACTTCGTTCGATTCGATATACACGCACAGAAGATAGTCAGCGGCGGAGGTCACGGCCCACAGATTCGACTCTGCAGCAACCCCGATGGGGTTGACTGTGGGTTTCTCCCTCTCACTATTCCTCTTATTCTTATACATGGGCTTCACGATAGCCCTAGTGTATGGAATAGCGCAGAGAAATGGCTTAAAGAGAACGCGTATAAGGGGCAAATCTTAAAGTTCGACTACTCGTCTACGACCGATGAGAAGATCGAGAATAATGCGGCAAGACTTCGCACTTTCCTCAATAATACAGGCCTCGTTCGGCAGCATGTGAATATCGTAGGCCATTCGATGGGCGGGTTGGTAGCTCGCTACGCGATGGCTTATGATGACGCTGAAGGCCATCGACTGAAAGTAGATCATTTGATCACTTTGGCAACCCCGAACTATGGGACAGACCTTGCCGGGTGGTGTATAATTGATCCAGGCTTCTACTGTAAGGATTCTTTACGGGAGCTAGAGACAAGCTCTTCGTTCCTAAAGGGCTTGAACAGTCGCACGTCAAAGGACTATAATAGTTCTAATACTATGACCTGGAGCATTGGCGGCGATGGAATGGTGTATCGAATCGACGGTAGCGATGCGACAAGGCTAATTGGGGCCGACATTGAGTCTATCGAGTGTAAGTCCGTCGAGGTTGATGGAAGTAAGCCCGACTCCGGCTGTAAAGACTCCGCGGGCAAACCAGGGATTCACACCTCAATCACCCGTAAAAAAGGCGTGCTTCAAAAGATACTGGACTTCACCAAGTCAGGTAGTCCTAGCTAAAGTGAGAATTGACTAGTTGGATCTATGACCTGCCCCTAGGATTGGTTCGTGTAAACACAAATTCTGAACGGCTTAATTAGCCAGCCGGATAAAATAACACCTCTAAGCACGTGCTCCTTGTTTCGGAGGACTACACTTCCATGAATACTGTTTTTTCCCCTTGTCTTCAGGGACATTGACGTAAAAGTAACCTCGCGCCGAGAATATTCACGTTGAAGTGGGATTACAAATAAACCACCGCAGTTTCAACCTTGTCCAATAAAAAAACGTACCAACGCTACACTGCCGTATCTATTGCGCACCCTAGAGACGAGTCTATTCAAGAACGGTCGATCAGCAGTTGACGAGTCACCGACAGCGGTCACCTTGGAGATCTAAACCATCCGTACTCCGGTAGCTGATTTTCTGATAGACTTCGACGTTTCAAGACCTTGCCTCAGGTCTTGCTCTGTGCTCTCCTAGTCGCTATTGACACAGCAGCCGGAAAGTCTGCTTATATGATCGAGTAAGCGGACAGCAGCTCTCCGGGGCTTCAATAACATGCTTGAGTGGAGCATTGGCGTACTGAGCTTTGTTCTGCCGTTTATATTGAAACAAGGTCGATTCTTAGGCACGTACGGCAGGCCGCCCCTGTTGTACAATCGACCAGGTTCCACGCACTGGACTTGGTATCTAATCAAAACAACATCCGCCAACCTTCCGCTGCGCTGTAAAAGACGGTAAGTATCGGTGACTCTGAAGGCTAGGATCATCCACTGAGCCATAGAGAAAGAAGTGAAGCCGTGTGAGCAGAATTTTTAAAGCCAAGAACGTAAGTGCAGTTCAGAAGCTCTGGTTTGCTCCATTGGGGTAATTTCAAACAGGGTATTGAGGTGGTATCTATACCTATACGACGAGAAATGAGCCCAGACCTTCGACCCACTAGTCTTAACACCTGACACTGACGTGCCATGTCCAGCAGTCTTTCCTGGCGTCTTAAATCAAACCCTTGGTCATAGCAGATGTCTGCGCCACGGTGTTGTGTGGACGACTGAGTGTCGTGGTCGGCCAAGACGCGTCCTGAGACAGCAATTTACAAGTACAGTTGGGCATACTTTCAAGTTGCTTTTTCGACAAGACCTACACATCTTGCCACCTGACTTAGCGAAAGACGCAAGCCTGTGAAGCTCACATATTCCTCCAGATCTTTCCAATTTCTACATAGACTCCTCGCAGGTGGAGATGTTTGTTTCTCACATTCAAGAGTAAGCTCAATATGCTCACCTTGTGACGCCTTGGTTTCATAAACTGCGCCGGCGATAAGGGTTCTTATTCGTTACGCTTATACTATTCGTGCTCTACACATACGCTATCCTCTGCCTCTCGAGCATTATGATAATGCTCGTACGGCTTCGGTGTTAGCGCCAAAGTCACCGTCAATCCACAAAAGCCATGTGAAGCAAGAGCCGCAGCAATGGGAAGTAGGGCAGAAGACCTCGGAGGGTTACTCTCATAAGCCTGCCCCCACAACGGATCATTACCCGATTCAATGCCTCGTAAACAATGCGCAGCGAGAGCTCAGGAGGTAAGGTCGTGGCAATCGAAGACATTCTTGGACGCTGTCAAGGAGTTTCGCAGGCGATACGAGATGCCGCCACTATCGCACTTCGACAAGTGGTACGAGTTCGTCAGAAGCAATGACGTGCAGCTAATGATTAAACTCGACTCTACGGAGTTTATATGATATGATTATGCGCTTCTGGGGATTGGAGTCAAAGATGACCTGATTTAGAGCTAAAAAGGCGCTGGCATTCGAAAATAGGCTGATCGGGATAGCAATTCGGAAGCACGAGATTTTGCATATAGATGGAGAGCTGGACTAGCAGCGAAATGCTACGGAGGGAATTCTATCGCTAGATATTATTTGGCATCCAACGCTCTCGATGAACCAAGAGTCGCAGTGCCGCATGACGACATGATCCGGCTTATTCGCCGCGCGCGGAAAGAAGATATGCCTGCTTCAAACGCAAACCAGAACTCGGTCAATGGCTTCTCGGAGAGACCCACGAAAGCAAAGGACAATAACGACTTTGCGGAAGTAACCTCTACGCGATTCAACCATTTGGCTTATCAGTCGACGTGGACCCATTCACGAATGTCTTGCTCACCAGATAGCCCGGCTAGGATCCTCGAGGAGGACAAGCGAGTAGACGATCTTGATGGTTATAGTCTTAGTGCCCTTGGATTCATCTATAACAAGACTACCAGGTCAGATATCTATCTAACCCCATCTCTTAGCTCAACGTATGGCTTCTTCAACGGGGAGTTTAAGCAATGAGTCGTACATGATCGATTTCCCATCTTCTCGCAGTCAAAAGTCTCATTATATAACGATATCGTTTGCCCGTCGCCTTGGTATTCGTACGATAGGGTCACCTACGATAAAGATAAGGGCGAACCGTGGGCCGAAAAGCAGAACAAGCTCTACTGGCGAGGTTCAACAACTGGGGGCTTTAGCAAAAATAGACGTTGGAGGCGACAGCATCGCCAGCGTTTAGTGGAGAAGGTCAATAATAGTGAGCAGGCCCTCATTATAGTCAGCAAGGACAACGCTAAGGATCCGCCTTAGGAAGTCGAGGAGGTCCCACGTATTGTGTATCACGATTTGATTGACGTCCACTTCACCCAAATTACACAGTGCGTCCCTAACGACTATGACGCCCAGCCCAGGTTCTTCGAACTCAAACAAGAGGTTCAGCAGCAAGACGCCCGGGGATACAAGTACCTCCTGGACATAGATGGGAATGCATTCTCTGGGCGTTTCAACGCCTTTCTACATAGCAAGAGTCTGACTTTCAAGGTTGCCATATTCCGCGAGTGGCATATCGAGTGGCTTAAGCCTTGGGTGCACTATATACTTCTCAGCCTACAAGGCAACGATTGGCTCGAGCGCTTTTTCGACAGCAACAGTCAGGGTGATCTTAAAGCAGAGAGGATTGCAAGTGAAAGTAGGAAATGGGCAAGTGCAACTACGCAAAGAAGTCATGGAAGCCTGGCTCTTCAGAATGGTCCTGGAGTGACTACTTCTTAAAGTTCTGTTTCTCCAATCATGCATAAGACTCCTTTTGAGGCTGACGTTGCATAGGTATGGACGAGTAATCGATGACGAGTGAGCCAGCATTGGTCTCGACCCAACCAGCGTTGCAAGGAAGTGATCTTTATGGGGAAAAAGCAAGCAGGGCGATACCTGAACTGGAAAACGCACATACGCAGTCATTCGATGCCACTTGCAATGTCAATTGAAAATCTTTGCCCACAGTGTCCACGCAAGGTTCGCCTCCGGATTTCCCCCAGAGACGACCCAAATAAGATGTAAGCCGCGTTCTACAACGGCGTTGACCAGGTCGGCAAGAAGATAAACAACAGCACCCCACAAGTCGCAAAGGTTGCGCCAAGAAGCAGGCTCTGCATGACGATCTTATGTTGAAGATGCCGCAGGTGGACGTCCTTGACACGGAATTTGCGGTCAAAGATCATAAGGCGAGACAAGATGCGCAATAAGCCTGACCGCTCCGCCGCGCCTGTCTCAGTGTCGGTGAAGCGCTCCCAGGGAAGCGGCTGGCGGCGCGAGAATAGGAGAAGGAAGAAACAGCTGCCGCGCATGCCAGACATGATTAGGCTCATGCCGAGCCACCACATAGGCCAGGCGCCAAGCACGGTCCATCGCGAGTGGAAACCGCGGTATGGAGTGAAGGCGAGCAGCAACACAGCGAGGAAGCCGGCGAGAGTCAGGGCTATACCGAGGCCGGTAGCAACGCAGATGGTCTCGAAGGTGCCGTTGGAGACGCCAAGACGGACGAAGTTGCGATGCGAGCAGTTCCGGAGAAGCTGATAGACATGATCGGCGATGGGACGTAGATGAGACGGGTCGGACGAAGAGTGGATGCTGGTAAGCGCTATAGAACGCATTGTAGGTGGAATGTTCAACTCCTTGGGAGTGCCAGGTTTGAGGAATATTTGGGAGATGGCGTTGAGTTGGCTGCGGTAGCTGCTCTGAGGATTTGTCAGAGTATTAGTTCTGCCTGTAGCGAGCGTGAGGGGCTTGCGGTCATCTGCAGATGCTTTGAGGCGGTCGACACATGTCAACTTGCACTTGGAGCCCCGTGCGCAAGTCGCGCCGGAGCTAATGAGCTGCGCAATGTGTGTGAGAGTTTGCTCGGCTGTATGTTGGGAGTCAACAGAGGTGGTGAAGAAAGTCTTTTGTGTCAAGTCTTACCAGCCTCAGGATCAACGTGAGCATCGGATGGATCCAAAGAAGGAGGCAGGCTGACAGATGTCGCAGCATCAGCTGGAGTGCCGATATAATTTTCGCCCTCCTCATTACGACCAGCGATGTAGTTCCGCTCATAGTTTTTGTACCTGAGTGCTGCGCGTCTAGATGAAAGAACTCATCAAGTGAACGGGCGCGGGACCTACCAAATATAGAACTCAAGATTCTCCTCGGAAAACTCTATATGCTTCAAATACATATAGAAGTCATAGAGGGACATTGGACTGCCTAGCCAAAGGTTTGGACAGTCAGTCTTGTTCTTTTAGTCTAGCAGGCGCCGAAAAATAGCCACATACAGGTCTTGTTTTCAAGCACCCTTTCCACCTTTAGCTGAGAGGGAATCATGTTGTTTCGGCCATCTGGGCTAAAGGTACGCTTTCCGGAGCCAATGGCGGCAGAGTACTCATTGATATCGCGGTACTCCGGCTTTTTATACCACGTCAGCCACGTGGGCAAATGCATCGTGAATGTATATGCAGTAGCAAGCGGGTGGACGGTGAACGTGTGGCCTCGTTCGAGCTATGGGTTGTTGGTTTAACGATAGCGGCGAGCTTGATGTATTTTTTGTGCTGCCAGGAAGCGAGAACACAAGTGAAAAAGAGGGCATGTATCGTAGAATATAGCAATAGTGCCCATCCCTTAGACTAGACCAAGTGGTCTGAGTCCGGGCAACGTGGTTGGTCACAATTTCTTGTTACCATGAGCTCGCATCCTCTCAGGGGGTTTCCAACTCGGACTAGCATAAAGTTTAAAACCAGTGAAGGTCCTGCAACACCCCATTGTCCGCATGTCGAGTCATGACCCCAAGCTCTACCCGTACGTTTCCGAGCTTACTACCCGTCGTAGCTGCTTTACCCGGATGCGGCGCCTTTTTTTCTCGGATTTCTGGAAGTCTCCGGTCTTTTACCCACTTTGCCTAGACGGCCGTCACCAGTGAAGCCTAGCCTGCCCTTCCGCCTGCGTGGCCTACTTTTATCCGAAAGCAAGGTACGAGTATACGCGATCTCTTGCGTCTCAGGGAATCATTGCCCAATGTCTTGGTTATAATCGCGATCTCACTCGCCCAGCGCAATTGTGCGATGGGGCTCTTGGGTCATCCCCTAGCTGCAGATTTAGAGTTGGTGGCGCTTTAGCCGGGAGGGCAGTGTCAATGATGGAGGAGCCCCAGTGAAGCGATTAGTGCCAACGAGCAATTTCAACGAGCCGGGTTTCGATGTATTACTTGTTATTTTCCGTGAATATGCGTTCCAAACTCTCACAACACAAGCACGGAGTTATTCCGCCACCTGTTTGACATGCGTAGACTGACTTGAGGCAAAATGCCCGATCTGTCGCGAAGAAGCCGCGGTAATGCTTTCCTTCTTGACTAATACCAAAGAACGGCACGACCCCTGAGAAGACAAGTGGTGAAAGTCCTATGTACTATGGAGGCAGCCTGGCGAGCTTTCTTACTGTCCAACCGACCGCCAATTGCTCATCGTTACATGTATGGATCGATCCAAGCCAGCCGTAGTCTGTCACAAACACGAATTAAAGAGCGCCGTACGAGCAGTCAGTAAGGCCCCCGAGATCATCAAGAGTATAGTCACCGAGCCGAAGGAAACCAAGACTGCAGACATATGAAGTGATACCTTGAGCATTAAACTCTACTGATGGATTCTCCCCGGCGTGATCAATGCTTCGTGGCCGCGCCAGGCAGGTCGAAATGCGAAGGGAGACTCTGCAGCCTCCAACATGCCTTATTATCCGGCGCTTGTACTACGTGGGGGCCGTGCCATTGCTACCATCCTCGCACAAGCCCATGTTACCGTCTGTGCACGTAATAAATGTATCCCGAGACTCGGAATCGTACGAGGTCTAGTGCTGGACTTGGCGTCAGGCACTTCAATGGCTGCTCAGTTCTCTTTTTGAGCCCCACGTGGGAAAGCTAGGCCAAGACCCACCACTTGCGGCGTCGCATCCCAATCCTCGTCGCAGCCCACCACTGATCAACCCCACACTGGCTTTATCGTCACAATGTTTTTTTTCACTGACGTGTTTCCTCTTATCTTGATAAATCCAGCCGCGGACCCGAGGTTGAAGCAATCTCGATCTCTTGTCATTACATACATGTAGCTTCGACGACCGGCTCCAACTCGCGCTTTTCGCGCTTTCTTAGCAGACGACATATGTGTTTCATCGCAACTGTCATTAATACCATCAACAGCCGCGTATAGACAGAGAATATCGAAGCTTCACGGCCCAAGAATGTCCAACTTTGCAAAATTACCCATCTCTATTGAATGACCCGTAATTTGTGCATTGGGAATTGCACAGGTCTAATAACCTGCAGCTCGAAGGCGCTTCTATAGTGACGTGGGTTTTGAGCCTCCTCAGAGGGCATTATGGCAACGGCGACGGTTGATTCATTAATCGCTAATTGCTTTGCATGGCAGACTTTCGGCTTTGTTGACGTCTACTTCAGCAAGGAGCCTGTGCTCCGCCAGAATGGCGTGAATCGGATAATAGCTTTGACATTGTTGATGCCGTTGATAGGCGATCATGTATCTTAGCAGCTGTGTGTATTCTTTCACCAGCTTTTGCGCTAAATGACATTCAAAATCTTACCTCAAATTCACCGTCAGTGATCTTAAAGTATCAGAGGTGCCAAGACGATCCAAAGTCAGATGCTCAAGTCCAGAGGTCATCTCCTCAGATACGCGACACACATGTCATGAGTCCATGATACGTATTATGTCTTCACCACACACTGAGGTGGCGAAAGGCCCTCCCGGCGCAAGTCCTTGTCTTTCACACCAAATAACTTGTCATCATCTACCGATGAACGCTTGAGGTAGAAGATTCCCGAGCTGAGCACCCTTACTTAAGCCTAGCGGTTAATTCGGAAGAGTTATGGGGAACGGTTGAGTCCGCTGACGAGGCTCCAAAAAAGTCTGGTGGTTTTTCAATAGTCAATAAATGGTGTGTCGCTTAATACAACATCACACGTAGCTGTATGCAGCAAACGGCTGTTGTGGCTGAGCGACGAGCATAGCGCCTGCGACCCTTCAAGCTCAGGATGCTAGGGTACTCAGAATCTAGAACGGTCGAGTGAGACGAAGACGCGGTATCGGGATGATCTGCGTTAGGCAGGACATTAACTTGGTCCATGTACGGACTATCGATCCAAGGCAAGATACTTCGTTAGCCCCGCGATCTCTGAATGGCTAGCAACGAGACTGTCGGTTGGGGCCCGCGCCGTTGGGGCTTGCAGTTGCTTTCTGAAAGCTCTGTTCTTGCCATCCTACCCTTCGAAGCAGATCATCGGCATTGTAAGGCATTAGCTTTGGCAAATAAGACTAAAGGGGAGGGCCCGACATTCAGAGCTAATTAGTGGGCCATAGCCTTGCTATCGCAGACGAACAGCAGCCGCTGAGCCTCCGAAAACGGCTTCATTATCGGCAAATCCCAAGTGACATGTTTGCTCCCCTGGCCTGCTTAACTATAGATGCAAGGCATCAAGCCCGGGATTGGACCTATGGGTTCTGAGATAGCGGAGACCGATAGGGAATGAACAGTACATCGTTTTCTTGAGCGATAAGGCTACGCATGCGAACTAAGGTTCCTTTAGGACTATCGTTGTTCTGGCAAGATCATCCAAGAAATCTTTCCTCCTCGTGTTGCTCATGGTATGACTTACATATTGTGGCACTGAGGTTGGAGCCGAACTTCCCTGCCTCCGAGAGTCATGCTAGTAAGTAATTAATTGAAGGTGAAAGTAATTAAAACAATAGCGTTCACCTCCAGCATACGTTGGCTTCGCGTCGAGCACAAGACCTCCTGCGAGCTATGCGACCCAAGACTATGCTAATAAGCTTGCTCTCTGAATTGTCAAAGGCCCTTCAACTCCATCGCAGTCCTAAGTAAGGGGGTAAGAGGTCGACGCGGGGATTGGGATACGAGCGTTCACCTTCGTCGAATCGTGAGAATTCTCAAAACCAAGGCTCTTGTCCCGATGATAGAAAGCCATTCCGTGCTCTTGGAATAAAATCCCTCCCCCCGTCGACTTAGCCAGGCTGCTTGTTTCCTCTATGAGAATCAAGATCGCGAGATCGCAACTTCTACACCCTGATAAGATGCTCATAGACGCCGAAATCAATCTTCTGACGTCATACACTTGTTTGCCAAGTGTACAAGCCGTCGTCCAGCGTGTGTAAGATTTTAGAGCGATCTTTGATAACGGTAACGACGGTCCAACGATGCTACATCCGCGACTTTTGTGCAACACGGGACAAAGGTCCCTTAGAGGGTATCATTCTGGTGTGCCGACGTTCCATTAGGCATTGCTGGCGGGCCTTCTGATCAGACCGGATAAGTTAGACCCCACGGTGAAATGAGCAGGCGTGGCCGCAAGGTCTAGGCAGGCGTGCATTTAGCGGTCTCGGTCCGGCGGAAAACGTAGACCAGAAATGCACTTTTCCCTGAAATCGGAAGAATCTGCCATTCTACTACGTAATAACGGGTTCCACCACTTCATCATATGCACGAATAGGCTTCTTGCTGGGCCATGCATGGTGATTCCGTGATCGACGTTGTACTAAGGCGAAGCTGAACGCATACCCAATCTCTGCCAGCAGGTTCTTCGTCAAGTAGGCCACTATATCCAGGGATCTATGCATAAACATGCCACGGCCAGCCGCACTTTCTAAAATTATACATGGTCGCCTTCGTAGCCCGCCTACACCATTGACTTCCCCATATCATCCCCGCACCAGCTTGAGTCTCAATTGAGGACACGAGTAAAACGTCCAGCGCAGCCGCGAAACACGAAGTCGCAATGCTTGAATAGAACGCTGTTTCCCAAGGCGTCTCAGACTTGCGCAGTAAAATGCCGCCAGGAGACGCGACAGTGAGACATCCTGGTTGCGCAAAACGACAAGAACAGAGTCTACATCGTTAGCACACAGCTGCCGATGTCGCCCCGCACGCAATTACCTCGGAGGTTCTACTTGAAATGAAACGCGCCACTCGCTAGGTCTAGTATGATGCAACTTCACTCACATCCCAGTACTTCTATTTTGTTCAAGGAATCCAAGGGGTTTCGAACGCGAGCCTGGCTTTGTAAACGGCACCAAAGGCATGGTGAATACTAGAACCGAGATTAGCAAGGAGAGAGGCAGACTGGCCTCTCTTATCGTCGAGTCACTGGCTGACGCAGGCGCTGTTGACTCAGCGAGAGGCGAAAAGTTAAGGAAAGACCAGTCCGTTGACAAATACATTCATCTCATATCTGAGAGGCTTGCTGAATCCATTCTTACGTCCAGCGGGGAACTGCAGCTTGTGCAGACCACCTATAATATGCAAAGACCCTGGGGCCTACATGATGCGAGCTCCTGTTAACCGCTGCTGCAGGCTGGGCATCGATGTTCATTTGCCTATACATTCTTGCCGACGCCATGCACGGCTGCCGTCCCACAACTAAGTCGAGCATAGTGGATGTTTCTCGTGTGGGTGCGTCATGGCCCGGGTAGAATTGCTGGTGAACACACAACTTGCGGTACAAAGGAGGCCGAACACGATGCATTTGGCGGCACGGAATCCTACATCATAGAGTTCTAGAAGCTCTACTAGGCTGCGAACGAACCAGGGTGCCGCCGAGTAACACGGACTTGGCCGCAGCAGCAAAGCGAGACTTTGATGACTTGCCAGAGGAGCTGCCATGTATAAATTGAGCCTTCCCCATCCTCGAAATGCGAACTGAATCATCAAATCATCAGCGCCGTCTTTCAAAAAAGCTCTCGAAACAGAAGGTAATCTTAGCGGACGGCATAGCCTACCATCACTCTTCTCTTCTTTCCAACATGCGCCTCTTCGCCCTAACTCCCTTTCTTGCCCTGGCGGCCGCTGCTCCTCAAGCACGCGATGAGGTGCCAAAACAAGTCAAGGTTGTTGGCGTCAGCCTTCTAGGCAGCGGTTGCCCGGCCGGCAGTGCCGACGTCCAGATCGACGCCACTGGCTCTCTGTTTGAAGCCACCTTCTCGCAGTATGAAGTACAGACAGGCCCGGGTACCAGTCCTGTTGACTGGCGCAAAAATTGCAAGCTCACCATTAACATGCAATTTGACGCTGGATTCCAGTAAGCCGTGCATCGGCACCCATGAGTGATTGTTGTCTCAATTAATGACCCCCATCTCAGATTCTCCATCGTCGACACTGACATGATCGGCTTCGCCGAGATTCCAGCCGGCGCAAGTGGCCAATGCACAAATACTTTCTCCTTCACCGGCAACGGCGCGGAGCATGTTGATTACTCTATCAACTTGGTCGGACACTACAGCGGAAACTTCGATCTGCAGTCTCACCCTGGCATCTCGTCTTGGTCACAGTGCGGCGGCAGCACTGCGATTCTGAACATGAACACCGCTTGCAACATCAAGCCCACCGCTCTACCAGCTCTCATTGCTGTAAGTCTGGAGCGCTCCCCCCCCATATAACACAAGATGAGCCAATGCTGAAGCGATGACAGGTCGATCACATCAGCGGCAAGCTTACGGTCAAGTTCTCGATCCAGTGGAAACCTTGCTCAAAGTAGTGTGCTATTTCCAGACGCCTAAAGTGCAGGAGTAATGTGGGCCCCCAGCATGGCGGGCATGGAACGCCTCCCTATGGTCGATTCGGTAGCCTTCCTGCCTGCCTTGGTCTGGCCTTCAAAGGGTTTTCAGTCGTATCTTCGTCATCCCACATCACTCTTGATGCTTCATAGCCCGTTGATTTGGATACTTTGGAAACGTCGTTGCATCACCTGTGTCAATGTGGTCGTTCGAGTAGCCCACGACTCATGCATCATTCTTGCCGCACCCAATTCAGAGCATTGAGAGCTCCAAAGGATTAGAGAGCCTTGTAAGAGCTAACTTGGCGTGAGTGAGCATTGTTTCGAGTCATTCTGCTGGCCACGAATCGGACGTGCATTTCGCCCAAAGTCTTGCAATAAGCGTATTGCGGTACATTTGTAGTTCATGAAACTCGTCACGACCACCTCAAAACATCCCGAAAGGCGTTAGTGTCTTATTCGAGCCGTTGATGACAATCGTATATCTGTCCGCTCTGCCCAGGCTGGGCTCCCTGACATACGCATAGATGGTAGCCTTGATGTCGTAAGCCGAGCCCCAAAACGCTAGGTACGAAAGCTCTTGACAAGTATGTCCGGGACTGCCACGGCGATCTTGCGAGGGAATGGATATGGGCAATCTGGAGAGCAGACTTCACAGATCCGCACAGCTGTCCAAAGCTTCCATTCGACGGGGGCGAGCCCCGGCAGGGTGCAGGCCGATCCCGGGGTGGGAGTGAAATTGTGCAAGTCATGAAACTGCAATGGCGCTTTTGGAGTTGTGGCAACCGAATGGAAATTTGAATTGCAAAGATGCCCCGCAGAGACAGCGAAGTGTTGCAAGTGCGGGGTGACATTCCTGTGTAAGCGCCAATGGGAGGAGCCCATCGGCTTGTGGCGCTTGGTGGGGAAATTTTTCGTCCAACGAGTAAGGTAATTACGGAGTACTCCGTAGGGTGGTCTCGATGTACGGACGCAGCCAACCCAGACTCGTACAAACTCTTGAACCTACTAATTACTGCAAATACCGACCATGGCCAAATCAGCGAAGCGAAAGCGAAATGCGCAACCAGATACCGCCCAGAAGCATGCAAAGACGCCGACTATCGCCGCCACTGGCGTTCGCGATGGTGCGCTCCTTGAGCCCAAGAGTTTGCAGACAGTCATTTCGTCCGAGGAGCTCGACATTACGATTGACACCTTGACGACACTGGCGCAATACTCCAGCTTGACCAAGTCGAAAGCATGCAGGGACCTCCGCGTCGCCGTCTACGACTTCCGTCAGTCGTGCAACACGGGCCTCAATGCAGCTGGTAGGCTGTCCACCTCACCTCCAATTGCCGGCATCAGCTAATGTAGAGGTCGCAGAGGGCGCGAACCTCACAGCGCGAGTGACGGCTGCGCTTGCCGACGAAAAGTACCTGGGTGCGAGAATCCTCCTCGCCGAGATGCGATTGCGACACGAACAACCGAAATTGGGCGCGCTGTGCCGCTGGGTGCGGGACCTCGACGTTGTCACGCAGCCCAACGGCGCCAGTCTCGACCGCCCCGATCGCACCGCCAAGGACAGCGAGCTGCTGAGCGTACTCGACGCTGTGCTGCGCGTCGCCTGCCCGATCGACAGCGACGCAGAGTCCTCGACCAGCTCATCGTCTCAAATTGCCCTGCAAGCCAATTGGGACCTGCGGCCATCTACAGCGCCGCATCAAGTCTACGCCTCTGTTCTGGACAAGTCAATCCTGACCTGGGGGTCTGACTCTCTCCCTTCTTCTCTCCGCATCATCGAGACAACTCCTGGCCACCTTCGCAAACCGCCGAACCACCATCCTGCCATCCTCTATACGTCCGAGCCCAATGCTGTCCAACTGTCTCCGGAATCCCCCCCCATAGCGTATCATAAGCACCCCAAGGTACCCAACCTCTGCCTCGCTACGAATGTACTCTCTCCCGCGGAATGCAAGGCCATCATCGCGGCCGGTGAGGGCGTCGGCTTCCTTCCGGATGCGCCTATTCGCGAAGCCAACGACATCAGCGTCCTAGCGCACAACTTCTACTGGGTTGTCGACACCGCCTTCCATGACAAGTTGTGGTCACGCGTGGCCCCCTTCGTCCCCGCTTCCGTCAATGGCCGTGTATCTCGTGGCCTCAATCGGCGCTTTCGTGTGTACCGATATGTCCCCGGTGCCGAGTATCGATGCCACATTGACGGCGCATGGCCACCTTCGGGTGTCCGGGCAGACGACACGTACGTCTACGACGATTCGCCGGCGGGGATGAAACGTAGCTCATTATTTACCTTTCTACTGTATCTCAACGATGAGTTTGAAGGTGGGGAAACGATATTTTACATGCCAGCGTCGACTGAGGGGACGCTCAATGCGTATCCGGTACGGCCCGTGATAGGAGGCTTGGCTATATTTCCTCATGGCGAGGCCAGGGGTGCATTATTACATGAAGGTACGAGTGTAAGAAAGGGGGCCAAGTATATAATAAGGACGGACATCGAGTACGATGTCGAGCCTTTGGTAGATACGTAGGTGAGTCAATTTGCTAGTCTTTTTGCCCGAACCTGCTTTGTAAGTAATGGTAGAGTGTCCTTCGCATACGACGCTGGCAATAAGCTACATCTAAGTACACGGGCCTACCCTGATTCTGCCTTATTTGCCTTTGATGCCCGTCGCTGGTGGTTGTATTCGAATCACAATCCCAGGACTGCGTTTGTGTGCAGCATCACGACCATCTTGAATCACCTCATTGTGGCATGATAGCCACAAGCTCAAATGTCAGAGCCACTGGCTTACTCCCAGCCATCGTGCACAAAGCTCTAGACAACCACTTCTAAACGATATGCTGAAGACGGACGTAGCGATCGGCGACCGGTGATTCAGGGCGTGGCATCGCGCCTGTCGCATGTCTTGGCGCATCGTTGTTTCGCGTGTAGAATGAGTCTTCACCTACGTTACGCCCGGCTCATCGTAATTTGTACAGCAGGCCCAGACTCTGTGATGCTCACGTGAGCGTTTTAGTAGGCTGCTGAGGATGGCTAGGGCCACAGACTCTTTCAATGACACGACAATAGCACCCTACTAAAACTCGAGTCAATCAAACCGCTGACTGTTCGAAAAGGCGGCCGTCCCCCAACAGAACTTGTACCAGTGCATGGAGCAGAGAGCGGCTTGAGGCACCATCCTAGGGCGCTTAGGCTTCTGGATTCTGGACGGCAATACTTTGGCGACAACGTTGGGCGACAACACTGAACAACGACAACAATACTGATCGAAGGCAAGTCCGACATCCCCTAAAAAATGCACCGCGTAAGCTTGAAAGGAGTTCTCCTCGCCCCTGGGAGACCCGGACACCGCCATCTTAACCGTAATGCGCAGATGATTTCGTGTTCAGTGCCAAGGAAATGGCTTTCGCATGCGCGAACATCATTATGGTGGCGAACAGTATTATTGTGGTTGCCCGCTTGTCACACTGGCGACCCAAGTTCTTCTTGCTACTCGTAAGCATCGCACGCTTGGATGCCGTTTTCGGAAACTGTTGCGGCCCGACCAGCGCAAGTAGTGCCGTATTGGAACAACATGAAGCGGTGATAGGTGAGTCCTGTTTTTCAGTAGATGATTGCGGGGTTGTCCGTGATCAGATCCAGACCCCACCTACATTTTCATAAGTTACATCTGGCGCCACATCTATCGAGTCGAGTGGAATGGTTTACGTTGAATCTTGGCCCTGAAACGCTCGCATCCTATCTTCTACTTGGGGTTGAAAGGCGTCAAGACTTTTACTAAGCCCGAGAACAATCCGACATAGATTTGGTTCGCAAGAGAGCAACCTAGGTATTTGCTTTGCGCGCACTGCGGCAAGTCTTTGGTGTCATGACGACCGACGGCCAACACTAAATGCTAACGGCCTGGGCAGACTGCTGTTGCGATCATGGCGAACATTTTGGAATCCTACCCAGAGTATTACATGACCACTAAGTTGGACAAGCTACGTGCTGTCGAATATAAATATATTGAAGAGCAGGGTCATGTATACCTGGATTATACCGGTTCAGGGCTCGCTGCGCGCGCACAGCATCGAGCGCATGCCGCCCGCTTGGAGCTTGGAGGGCACGACGTTCGGCAATCCACATTCTATACTCGGTCAACGGCTTACGCGAATTTGCTCGACGTGCAGGCTCCTCAATCGATTATGTTCCCATAAGCACATCGGATATGCGAATGGACACCACAACGGTGGTCCAAGCACTGCCAGTGTCGAAACGTGGTTTTCGCGAAAGCATCAAACAAGCGCGAAGGATTGTTTGCGTACCCGGCACAAAGCAACTTCAGCGGCGTCCAGCATCCTCTCGGTTGGGTTAGCCTCGCCCAGAGGTGGAATTACGATGTCTTGCTAGATGTGGCCGCTTATTTACCAACGGGCAAACTCGACTTATCGGTCGTTAAGCCTGAGTTTGTGATTGTCAGGTGGGTATACACAACCTGACCCATGGTGATTGTCAGCTGGTACAAATTGCATGGCTTCCCGACCGGGGTAGGCTGCTTGATTGCCCGACGCGATGCCTTAGCTCGTCTCGTCCGTCCCGGGTTTTCTGGTGGGACTATAACAGCTTATAGCCTTGTTTTGCGTGGCCGCGCGACTATTCAGGCAAGAGAATTGTCGTGCCTGTACTCCGTAGTACCGCAAGCATTAGTGTACACTATACGTAGTGAACCGTGAGAAGTGTGCTTTGGCATCAGTCGTATAGAGTTAGAAACGAATCGATGGTACTCTGTCGATAACTATGACGTTAAACGACATTGCCCGCCTTGTTTGTTCATCCTGTGTCTCTACGCAGAACTTTTCTGTATTCCCCCAGCAGCAATTTTCCACTCTGGAATATTCGCATCTGCACGGAATTTGCGGTATGGACTTTCAACTCATGAGTTCAAACGCTACACTAGCTGCAACAACTACACTAGCTACAGTATCATGCATGCCTAACGCTAATCGCAGTCTAGAGCTCACACGGCTCGCAGACACGGCTCGCAGACACAGCTCGCAGACACGGCTCATAGACACGGCTCGCAGACACGGCTCGCCTCAGAGGCACGGCTCACACACGGGCTCACTTCGTAACCCTGGCTATCATCAACTCTGGCAGAGTTGATTGGAAAGCCCCACTACATGTATGCAGGGGCCACAGTTGAATTGTCGTGCAGGGGCTGAGTTGATTTGCATGCCACCAATCAGCTTGCCCAATCTGAGTCGCGTACCGCGTTCGTGGACCCCGTGTACAGTTCGGGTAAAGTGTTCATCGCTATGGCCGCATACAGTGACATATGTTGAACGCTGAACAGGACGTGAATACCTACACCGTCCGCGACAATGGATCCATTCATCCATCTCGCAAGGTTCCCCGTCGTCATCTGCAAAACGTGCGCTATGCCTGCGTCGCAGATGAAGTTGCCGGCCACCTGCTGGCGCGGCATCGGAACCTGCCAGTCGCGGATCGGCGCGCTGTGGAGCACATCGTCAAGAGCATTCCCGACATTATCCACCGACGAGACGAACTGGGCAGACTATAGAAGTTCCACCTCCAGCCATACAGCCGATCTCGCATCTTGCCCCACCAAAGACCGATGGGCTGCGATGTCGCAAATGTCCGTACGTTTCACGCTACCTCCAGAAGATCTAGGCGCACTGTCGCTCGGCGCACGACTGGCAAACTCCACGGAGCAGGGGGAGACCAACTCGCAACGAAGATGCGCATCCGGACAAGCCATGGAAAGAGGGTGTCAGATGTCAACGCTTTTTCGTATCCGGACCGGGGAGCGGCTGGTTTGAAGTAGGACGAATGGCTGCGCACCGCGCCAATGCCGCAGCTACCTCTCGATCGTCCTTATCCGGGAGTGCAGCCTCAAGTGCTACGCTTACTCCTGACGTTGTTGGCCATTTGGAGACCGTGCTTCAGCGCGAGCGGCGTTACAATACTGTGGAGGAGCAATCTCGTATAGCAGCGAAAGCACTTGGGGACGACTCATTTGCCAACGTGGGTCTTTGGCTAGACCATACGCAATGGCATCTTATGTTTCGTGGCTACCGCCGGAAGTTCTTGCGGGCCATGAGCTGCCTACCCCATCCACCTTCTCACATGGCAGCAAACGTCTTGGGACAGGGGCCGTCTGAAGGCAGCCCGGACATAGTAAGCTCGCTCAAAGATGAGCAGAAGATCTCGTGCATTTTAGGAGCATTTGATCATGTCATGACGCGATGCGAGAATACGGCCCGGGGCACAAGTCGCAGCCTGTCGCGTTGGCTGCTGGGCTCCAGGCTCAATACATGCAGCAGGAAGCAATTTGTTCTCTTGGCAGAACACAGCAGCCAACGACGTTACCGACGAATGTGTAAACGCCTCTTGGCCTTCACACTCCGAGCATTCAGAATGGACGCCAGAATTCGAAGGCAAGAAGTCGGCATCGACATCAACGAAACGCTCAGGGGTCACTTTCGGCATGTATGGGATCATCAGGTTTGGAACGCCATCGACATCTGCAGCAAGGCTTTCTGGCCTCCGAAATTGCATGAGGACGGGGGAAAGTGGGGTCGAATGCCGAGTACTATACAACCGCCGGAGGACCGACCGGGGGAGCGCCTAGATTATAAAGAGCCGTTCGAAGGAAACTCCAGCGATGGTGGTTCTGAGTCCGACGAGGATGCCGTCAACCTTAAGGAAGATAACTTCGACGCCCTAGAAGACACCGATCCAAATAAGAGGTCCAGAAATGTTGATATCAGCCCTACAACTATCGTGGGATTGCACCTTTGCGCTCAGGCTCCAGTATCGAAAACGGTCATCGAGATGGCTAAGGGCCTCTTGGAGTCCCTTTTCCAGATGAATTTGGGCCTCTGCACCGAGCCACTGATAGCTGGACGGGTTGGATCGACGTTGATTCTCCGTTTCAGTGGTGTCCTGGGCTTTTCTCGCGACTACCACTAGTTCCTCTTGGCTCGACAATCTTGCCCCCAACTATCACCGCTCATCTACACACAGAACTTGCTATTCTTGGAGTATGCAGCACCCTGGATTATCTCCTCCTAGATGACCTTTATCTGCAACTTCTCGAGACCCAGCAACCCTCTTTTGAAGAGTTTCTCTGCATTGCTGACATTGAATCTGCTGGCGCCGTGCGAGTGTCTTTCGGCATTGCGTCAATTGCAGCAGATGTGGATTATTTCCTCACCTTCCTCGAAAAGACATATCGCGACCGAGTAATTACACCATGAGGGTTTACGCATTGAAGTTGCCACCAATGATTCAGGGGACACTTGCTTGCGACATCCTTACCGGCCGGCAGCTACGGTGTATAGATTTCGGACGACTCAGACGAGGCACCTGCTCATGGCTTACAAGGGACTCACCATCACCAAAGATAACACAACCTGCAAAGGAAAAAGGGGATCGCATGCAGCCTTATCAGGGATCAGCACAGTACTCAGGCGTCAGGATCATCAGATGAACTCTCTCAATGAGTTAGGGGATTATGAACACCGCCTGGCCGATGGCTCATTCCATTTTGGGAGCATCTTTTCGTCAACTCCATAGCTGTTTAATCCAAAATCGGGTTGCACAGACGTCTACCGCAGAAACAACGGCAGGGTATAAATTGACTGCCCGTGCAGAGCCGTATTGTATGAGGGCCGCTTGAGCCAGCCCGGTCTTGGAATCCACGAAGAAATAACTCCTCGGCACTATGGACTAGCTTTCTCGATTGGCGTATACGGCTATAGAATTTGGGGTCGAGGCAACGTCGGGACGCTCGGCCTGCATATGTAGCATTAAGAGTCCATCTTGCAATTAGCACGATTGAAGCATCTTGATAAAATGTGATGGAAATTGCAACTGATAAAGTGTTGTCAAATGGGACTCCCGATTGACTTCCACAACTCGACACTGTGATGTGTACTTCCCTTCCTTAGCTATCACTAGAAGCACACTGATCCGCTGTCCGATAGCGCAGGCTGCTATGTTGCAGTTTAAATTACAGAAATAGGCCCGCCAAGGCGACAGCAGCGCCACCAGCTAGCCTGATAATGCTAGAGTCTGGCGTGGGCGCGGCGGCATCATTTGTAGACTTGGAGGTAGCACCGGTTGGGCTTACCGCAGAGGATCCTGGCGAGCTCGTGGAGGAGGTGCCAGGGGTCTGGCCGGCCAATTCGGCCGCCAGAATGCTCGTTGCGGCGGGCAGATCGGTCGCACGCGTTCCCTCAACATTCCACATTCCGCAGGCGGATCCCAAGGCCTGGGAAAAGTCTAGTACCATCATCAGCAATAGTCCATAGAGACCCATTGTGACTCCAGGGTAGCGCTGGTGACTTCAGACCGCAATTGGAAAGGGCCCATGGAACACCTCAATAACACCAGGTCCAAGGTCTTGACAAGGAAGCGGCAAGTATACCTGCAGAGCAGCGAAGTTCCACCTCGCGCGACACCGTAATGACAATACTGCTCAAGTGTTTGCACATGCAATCGAAGTCGTCCGCATTGACGCCAGCCGTTTTGCAGCCGGCCTCTGACATCGTCTTGGCAAAAGCAGAGTACGCGCAGCTGGGTATGTCCCCAACGTATCCAGACAGACTCCGTAGGGCAGTGGCCCCGAGAGTGTTGGCGAAGATGATGGTGTAGAGAGTAGTGGTTTTCATTTTCGTTGTGAAAGACGCTCGGTCGGAAGAGTGCATAGGCAGTTCAGTTACTGGTCCAGACTAAGACATTCAAGAGAAGGTGGGATATCGTGGGATATCGGGGAAAGCAAAGAGCTGGAGGTCCTTAAGAGACCTCACAGCGGCTTGCCAGCTTACACAGGATTCACACCTGCATTCGTGAGAGCAGGGTCTTGATTCAGCTTCGCACCCCGGTCCGCGGTCTCAAAATCTGAAGGCGTACCATCGTGAATGCGTGCGGAAACATTCCGGATGCCACTTCTGGTGCAGCCTACTTGTGCAATACGAAATCCACCGACGCGCTTAAGATAGCAGTCATCCCCAGCAAGGGAGCAAAGCTCGAGGCCTACAGCCGAAACTGCTTGACTATGTCGAGCTGAAATTCTGACGTCGCACAATTAGCCATAAGTATCGAAGAGTGACTAGTCGTGCGAATGCAAAACCAGGGTTATATAGACTTACATGGATGCCGTAGGTCCGGCCAGCTGCGCACAACTCTCGATTAGAGAGTGTGTACGTCCATTCGATTTAGTCGTTGCTTAGGCGTCGGCGTCTGTGCTCGTGCGAAATTGTCTGAACAAGCATAGCAGAGCCAGGAAAGGCGAGCAAGCAAGCTCACAACGGTATGAGGATTTGTTTTGCCTTCGGTCGGGAGCTCGAGGAGCCGGCATTCAAGCCCTGGTCAGATGAGGTATATCACGCCACACGCTGCCATCCGTTGCAGCGCCTCCGCGCTGGGCAAGGTAGGGATTGGATATGAACAGATAATATAGGCCTTGCGGGCGCTGTTTGCCGCTGTGGCTTGCAGAGAGTTCCTCCAGACTCCGCACTGTGCCGACCGAGCGGCCCGTAAGCTCTTCTCCGTACCGCTCGTTTTCCCAGGTACCCAGATTGCCTTTTGTGCGACGAGAGTCTACAGGCAATTTTGCTTCGATAGCATTTATTGCAGACCTGAAATAGCCAGAGGTTCTTGGCGGTAACAATTTTTTTGAGCCCAGTTTGATTGAAAGCCTGCAAGCTGGAGGAGATCTGCGGAGGCGAAGATCAGGGTCAAATACATGTACCGACGTTTGATTGCGAGCGCTGAGTGAGGTGACAATCAACAAGCTCTATCAGGTGTCTTCTGAGTGACGCAGATGAAGCATGTCGTTGAAAAGCAGTCGGGATTAATAAGGCGCCGCAGCCTTCATGCCATGCGCTTCACGTAAGGCCAAGTGGTATTTCGCTTGACGGGAACCATCAATGTGCGAGTAATCTCAATGTACAGTTAATCGAAGTTTAGGTTCCTCTTTCAAGTCCTTGGCATGAATCTAAATAAAATCATCGTCGCGAACAGTGACCATCCACTACATCTAAACAGAATTGCGGGCAAGCTTCTCAAAGCATACAATAATCAGCATTCCAGTTCCCAGGCAGGCCCGATCCTGCCAATCCAGCAGCACTGGATGCTTAACCATTGTAACCTTTTGCCAAAACGTGGGCTGTAACTGCATCGTCAAATGTTAAATACTGAAGCACAGCACCTAATGTAGCCAGATAAAGAACGATGCAGCGCCTTACTCTGGGATGCTCGGAAATCATCCTGGTAGAATGATGCCTGGGCAAACGCACCCAGTTTGTCGTCGACAGCCAGATCGAAATTTGCCACAGATGGCTGAGAGCTGCCATGTTCTTTGGGAATCACAAACGAGCATAGCGTCGCCAATCTCGTATGTGCTGCTGCATTTGTACTTTACAGGGACGGCACAAGGGCCCAAGTAGCTGAGCACCGAGGGCGCTGTCAATGAGACAAGCAGAAGGAGAGCGGAGAGTCGCATTGTGATCCAGTCGTCCGGTGAAGAAGTAGCTTTGAAAGAACGAATGCCCTCCTTTTTATAACATGCATGGCTAGCAATCTCTATACGGCCCGCTGGGGTGCCGTGAGGCATACGATGTGCTAATAATAGCGAGAACACACTGCCAACAACCTTGTCCGCGACAGAGCTAATAATTAATAACCCTAATGTCATGAGGGTCCAACCTCAGTCGCCTCCCAAGGCTCCATCGCCGCCAGTGATCCGTGCTCCGTTGTCAATCATCTACTCCTACTCAAGCATACATGTCACGAAAGCTTTTTTTAGCTGGGTAGAAACTTGGCCTTACCTTGCTGGGCCATTTTTAGCATCTTGTCGGACATTTCCTTTCTAGGGTCTCTACAACCAACGCTCGTGTATGCACAGCCTCGGATTCTTCGTCATATCTAGTCGTCAACGCGTACGAAGTATGCATCGGGCCTTTTCCCAGTCACGGTAATGGCCAGCTCTTCTGCGACTTGGTTCTTGGAGATGGAAAGCCAGGCTGTACGACCACCGAACGTCGACGCGTCCACCACTAAGGATGCGGCACAATCTTGACGTGCCAGTAGGAGAGCAGCAATGATGCTCGGAGATCCTTTTGCTCGACGAGGCGCTGACGAGGGGCGTCGATCTGGCTGAGGAACGTGAAGAATGGAAAGGATGCTCGCCTTTACGCTCCGAAGCTTGCAATTTCCACAGCCTAGAGCGACTTACGGTGCGCTTTGTGCTGACAGACGGGCTTCGTTTGAACACTTGCTGTAGACGGCATGGTGTAGTATTCGCATCTAGATGGCTGAGAGTCGTCGCAAAAGGGGAGATGCAGCTGGGCTCATACTATGCAAGGCTAGAGTCGCCTGGTGCAACAGAACACCTACGGTCGGGGCGCGGCGTAATGCCAGAAGTCCCGGTCGTCCGGCAAGCAAGCTTCGGTGAAGGATATTGCCTCGGAAACTTGGACGACCGACTTAGAGAGCTGTTCTTTGTTTATGAGGCTCGGTGCCCAGCATACAAGTTCGATCCGAAGTCCTAGAGACAACGGTCATTGCGGCTGTATGTGTCGGCGATTGTGGTAGCTACCAAGATCAATATCCGCCGCCCAGCACCCTCGAGAAGAATTACGCGAGTAACAAAGTTATAAGGCGCCCTTAGCTCGCAAAAAAACCACTTTCATCAAGAATCGCGAAAACATATGATACTACCAAACAGGCTACTAGGTATAGCATAGGTCCCGCGGTCTAGGGCACGAATATTACAGGCGAGGACCTCGTCCTTGTATGCATCTTTCGAAACATTCTCTCCCCACTACGGCCGCTATTGCTTGGCCACGCTACTTGAGTTTCACGTTAGTGACATGGTTTCAATGCCTCTGTGTAGTAATTGATCGAGCTAGACTCGCCGGGTGAAAATATCCAGACAGCGATTTGGCAAGAGATATGGGTACAGTGGCCTCTGCCGGGCACCCACGCGCGGAGGCTGCCGGAGGAGGCGTTGCAGAAGCGACAATGCTGCTCGATAATGGTTGGCGTCACGAGTCGCCGGAGCGGAAGACCAAACGGTGTAAAGACGGATGGGTACCTGGCTTGCTGATCTTCATCGAGAAGGCTGCCCAGTGGCAGCAGGAGCAGCGCAATACGAAGAGCGGTAAAGAAGTTGCTTGCATAAAACTAGCCGAGGTACAAGCCGTGCTTTATACTCGTAGGTCTTCCGAAGTCGCTGTTGCACAGCGTGCATCCTGGCACACGAATTTGCCGATCTTGGCATATACCTTCAAAATACTAACCCCGCCCCAATAGCAACTGTGAATCAATCGCAAACGTATCGAAATGCAGCGATTACGCGCTTCTCACGATAGGCACTCTGCCCCTGACTTGGATGAAGAACAGCGTACACTGGGAACATCGTCGGGGACGTCGCGATGGGGGAGAGACACGTACGCTGGAGCTTTATGCTTCAACATCGCCGCGTTTGTCCTGCCTGCCTTATACGGCACACTTTCCAAACTCTGGATTGCCCATATTGACTCATCTATGGTAGCGACTTCCGAGTCAGTCAATCGTCCTGTTGCGTCTCCGCTGATTTCCTCGTGCTGATGAGACTCGCCAGTGCGTATGCATACATCATGACCCTCGCAGAGGTTATTAACGAAGGCCTTCCTCGAGCCGCTTGGTCGACCATCGCAGCCAGACCAGCTGGACCGGCCCGTCTCTCTCTAGCTTACACCCTGCTGCTAAGCCAAATGATCCTCGGCTTCATTTTGGCTCTCGTACTGGTCTCCTCGTCCCGTTCGATCTCCAATGCATTCGTTCCAGAGCCTGCTCGCGCGAAGAGCATCGCTTACGTCCGCATCAGCAGCTTCTCTGCCTTCAGCTCCGCGGTGGAGGCGGCGGTCGCAGCGTCCTCGCGCGCCCTTGATCAGCCAGACGTGCCGCTCGTCCTTGGCTCCGCCAAATTTGCGATCAACATCATCCTTGACCTGCTCCTCATCTCGACCTTCCACGTGAGAACTGAAGATCCAACTGTGGAGATGCAGGCGGGCATACAACTCACTTGCAATATGGTGGCTGCTCTTCTTAGCATCCTCTACTTCTTCTTCACGAATGGCTGGAGTAGTAAGGATGATGCCACCAGAAGCGAGAGCACTGCGCCGAGCGTCGCGGCGCTCAAGGTTCTCGTTCGCCCAGGACTAATCACTTTTGCGGAGTCCGCCGTCCGTAACTTGCTTTATCTTTGGCTCGTCAGTACAATTGTATCGCTTGGCTCCACGTACGCCACTGCCTGGGGCATCTTCAATACCATCCGCTGGGGCCTAATTATGGTTCCTGTCTCCGCCCTCGAGGCGTCAACGCTGGCTTTCGTAGGCCATGCCTGGGGCCGTTGGAGGCGCCAAGCGCCCTGCCCTCGCATGTCCCTCTCCTCACTATGGGACGTGGCTCACCCAGCGTTGGTGTCCGTGGGACTGGCCCTTGTGTTCGAGATTCCGCTCTGCGTCGGCTTGTCGGCGGCTGGTTCACGCGCGTTTGCACGTTACCTGAGCGGCAGTGATGCTGTAGCCAAAGTGACGGAGCACATGTGGCGTTCCATGGACTGGTGTTACGTTTTGTACGCGGTGTCAACGCAGCTGGCTGCTGTGTTGCTTGCTACCAGACCTAAGTGGTACCTGTGGCAGAGCCTGGCGAGCAATGTGCTGTACGTGCTTCCCTGGGCAATCACTTGCCAGGTAGTGCATTTGGACAAAGACAATGCCTGGACATACCACGCTCTGGTGTTTGGGGGTAGCCTCGTTTTCAGCTTTATCTGCGTGCCCGCTGTCGTTGGCTTGTGGGGATGGTTGCTGTGGAGTGGACGGACTCACCTTCCTCCCCTCAGGTAGGCTGCAGATGATCGGTCAAATGTCGGCCCCAAGGGCTGTGATGGACAATCGCGGGTGCATTTGGCCGTTTACATGCTGCTTGCTTCCATCGATTGAAGCCCTGTCAATGAATTACTGAATCTCATATGCTATGCGGGCCAAAGCCGCACAACCTGCTAATGAAGTTGTGCCATGGGCGAGGAGGAGTCGCAGACGGGCGTTATGTTAGTCACCTTCACGCAAGGGGTTTAGCTAGTAGTGCATTAGATGAGAGGGTATTATATAAGAGCAGCTGATCCAATCCCAACCTTGTTTCCTCCGCGCGATGAACACCGTGCAATCACCGGAGCTAGTATTATCCTAGCAGTGCAGAAGCATGGATCGCAGCATCGCATGTGATCATGGACTTTGTAGTTGCCAGATTATTCTGACTTATGCTTCTCGCATCCGGATGTAATAGTCTTTGAAGGGCCTATCTTGATGATGTTTAATCCGATGAGAGACAGGGAGCGCCTTCTCGGATTGGTCAACGGACGAGGATTTGATGGAGAGTGCTCCAAGGTGGCAATCGAATCGCGGGGGAAAAGGCAGTGCCCGACTTCCCGTGACGCACACTAAGTGGCTCCATCTTCTTTCTGAGCAGCTAGAGCAATCGTTGGATAACGGAACACGACGGCTATAAGAAAGAGACAGGACTGGGTGGTCATATGAGCCGAGCATTTGGGCTGCATGGGCTGCAGTCTCTCAAGTAATCCGGTAGGTGGGGGGGCAGGTTGTCGTCAATGTGCGTTGCACGGCTGCAAGTTGAAGTCAGCTTGAAGCGGTCCACTTCATAGATCTCGAAAACTGCAACAGCATATCTGGCTCATGTTTAAAAAGATCATTTTCGTGGTGACAGGCTCAGCCAATAGTCCCACCAGCGGCTTGCATCATCCCGAATCAATATTGATTATCACCTGGCTTGGGGCAGATACTAGATCCATGGTATCGCGACGGCATTAGGGCTTCGTAACGGCGATTATACTCGCTATCGGCTGCGTCAATCAATTATGCTAGGCATTAGGGTTATTAGGGTTATTACGTCAGGCTGTGAAGAGGTGTCTTCACTCGGGCAATATCGTGCCTGAGAAATGAGCTTGGAGCTCTTTCTAGCGCAAGCATATGCTAGACATTGGGACCAAACGGAATGTTGAACCCAAGGGCCATTTTCCACTACCGGGCAGGTTACGATAAGCGTTCTAGGTGGTGGACGCTACGCAGGCCAATAGCATTGTTACACTTGTCATTGCGGTAACGTTGTCGAGCAATGTCTACGCTTTGCTGAGTGTATATTGGTAATTCGATTCTGATTTATATATAGATAACATTTTGTATCCCCAAGGTAATATTGGCATAGCCCCAAAGACTGTCATATCTTCCATCTTACGGTCTACGAAGGCGTCAAATGTTTTGTATATCTCGCTACTTCGATCTCTACCTTGAGTAGGCTTAGATAGAATATAACTTTGATATACTCTTAGTTGCGGAATCTACACTATCGGTAAGAATCGAGAGAGCTGCTCATGTGACTTGCCGAGTTCTCCTTAGGATTTGCGTGCATAGCATGAACCAGACAGCTCGTGGCTTTTTACCCCGACATGTATAATACTACGTCTCGTGGGAAGTTGCCGTGCGCGTTCGGGTCACTCAG
Source organism: Tolypocladium ovalisporum (assembly GCA_024340015.1). Lineage (NCBI taxonomy): Eukaryota > Fungi > Ascomycota > Sordariomycetes > Hypocreales > Ophiocordycipitaceae > Tolypocladium > Tolypocladium ovalisporum. The sequence goes on from JALHBZ010000124.1 coordinate 29,533, forward strand.
TTTAGCATGTTTGATGGGTAAGAAGGCCAATGTCCCAAAGCACCCCCGCTCTCAAGTCTCTAAAGTATCAATCCACGGCCTTTTCAACTTTCCGCCGTGATCATGTCGCAGAAGGGCCAATAGCTCGTGCTTGGTAAATCATACATGCCGCAAAATCAAGCAGGGTCGCAAATGGGGCTTGGACTCTTAGATTGCTCAACGTTGACGGGCAATCTAGCTGGGTCGGGTAATCTGAGACTTGAAGGGAGCATGCCGCCGGCGATAAGCCCATCCCCAAACCCTGCGCCTGACCTGACCTCCCTCGGTCCGAGCGAAAGTGGTGCTATATGCGGTGAGATTATAAATGCCTTGGAACGGAAGGCGTCTATGCTGTAAGCTGACGGCCCCGGGCATTATGTCACACACGCCGTACGTAATGACGGATTGCCAGGCTTGTGGTACCCGATGTGAATATATGGGCCGATGAGAAAGTTGAAATAGTGAACATGGACCGCCACGGCTGGAGGAAGGCATCGTTTGAATCTGCCATACAGAGTACACGAGAGGAACAATAGGACGAAGAGAATAATAGCTATCCTTCTTCGTGCACCACACTCCCCCACAGGTTTCCTCTCAGGTCTCTGCTTACGGCTCAGTAGTGGTGGGATGCACCGATACTGATCCCACTCCTTCGCGTATAATGGCCCTTTGGCGCCTGCCGAGTGGGCTCGATGTCACGGCATCCACTACTGCCGCCCTGCTAAGACAGGCATTGCAACATAACTGATACATTCATTTAAATTGACGTAGCAGCCCTTAATATTTGTCTTTCCCTTCAGTATCGTCACTTACTATGTGGAAAAAAGACACTCTCGAAGTTTCTTGCTGCAGCTGAAAGTCATCGCCCATACTACCGGGCCTCGCCTTCGACCAGCGTCATGAAGATGGCACGAATTCTTGCATGGATAATCTCTGCTGCCATAGCAACCACGACCACATTAGCAGCATATCCGAGAAGCAGTGAGAGCATTGTCGTTGACGTAGCTCCTGATTTCGTGCGCCCGTATGTACTGCCGAAGTATAGAGGACGCGCGATCAAGTTGACCTCTTCGCAAATCGTTCGCTTTTCTGTCACAGCAAACTCGTCCGGAGGTGCCTTCTCCCTAATTCAGCATAATGGAAAAGACTCTGGGTGGGCATCAGCGCGTCCTCATACGCACCGTTTGACTCACGAACACTTTTACTGTGCTCGGGGCCGCGTCGAGCTCTGGGGGCAGAAGAACATCACAAACGCAACAGACGAAGCGCGAGTAGGAACGCTCGGTGACTATGGAAACATACCGCCAAACGCCATCCATACTTTCCAGCTTATTGATCCCGATACCCAGCTCACACACGTTTTTCACCCCGGTGGCTTCGAGCACCTCTTTGACGTTTTCAGCCTTGGCGATTTTGAAACCGGCACCATCAGCTCGCCGTACCTTGCAATACCGGCAGACGAGCAGCCCTTCGGGCCGTTGACGCCAAAGATGGATGCTTTGCTTACTAGCCTGGACCTGTATGCAGCTTCCGAGGAAGTCTACATCCCACGCAGGGACTTTCTAAACGGGACAGCTGGCGACAAGAGCCTGAAGTGGCACAACGGAGCTAATTCACTCCCTAAAGACCCAACCGAGCCATATTTCGTCGCCAAGGACTATGGCCCGAAGTATCTAAACTCTGAGAATGGCTACAAGGTGATTCAGCCTCTGGCCACTCCGGAGCAGGCAACAGGAAGCAACTTTAGCATGGGCACCATCATCATGTCACCGAAGCTTCACAATCAACCCTCTTCGAAAGCAACGCTCCCACATCACTTTGCCTTGCAGATGGAGGATGGACAGCTTATATTTTCTGTAAAGGGTTACAAGACGGTGCCACTACTCCCCGGCGACGTGGCTTTCGTCCCGTCGGGAATTCCCTTCTCGTACCATGCCACCGTTCCATCCACCAAGTTTATGTACATGAATGCAGGTGCCAAGGGTCTGGATTATCAGTTGCTAAAGGCGAGCGTGAGCTGGGGCTTTCCTGCATATCCAAATGTATGATACTTCACCCGAGTACACGAGGAGAAGGTCAAGTCAGGCCTTCTTCTCATAGATTCGTGAGCAGTACGCCTCGGAGTCCTGGCAATTACTGAGCGCCGCGGAGGATAGCGCGAGCCACGAGTTTGAGCGTTTGGGTGTGGCTTGCCAGCAAAAACGCTTCGGAATTAAGCGTGACCCACTGTACATGCACGATTCCAAACTGGTAGAGAAAATAAAAGTCGAAGGTTTTACGCAAGACCACCCAGGGTTGACCTGCATCTCTAGGTAAACTTCTCGTTGGACTGAAGGTCCATCTCGGGATATTCCAAGATCATCTAATCAAGGGCGGAGGAATTTGATGATGACGAGCTTGGTTGGCGGAAATGAAGCAAAGACGCTTGCTTCAACAGAACTCCATTTGAAGAGATGAGCTATCATGCGACAAAGGTAACTTGCTAGACGTTCGATACATTGCACGTGAGGGACACTCGTTCCTACACCCTACACATCTCGCCTATCCAGCCCTTCCAGATGTCCATCGCTTTGCCGGACCAATATTGTTTTCTGTAGAGCTGCGCGTGGCGGGAACTTGGCATCGAACACGGCATCCATCTCTTCTAGCGTCCTGCCTCGTGTCTCCACGCCAAAGATGAACCAGATGACGCTGTAGATCATGTTGAGGCCGACAAAGATAAGATAGTACCGCCAATCGATGGCTTCGAGAGCGATGGCTGTCACATATGTATTATAGAGATTGGCGCAATTGGATAGAATTACGTGCTACATCAGAGTGAGCTCGAGTTCTCGGCAGATGCTGCGGCTTTGTGACTTACCACACCCATCCCCTTGGCTCGAGTGGGGTTGTCCAACACCTCCGCGCAGTACGTTGCCGTCAGTGGCGTGTAGACGAAGGAGTATGCGCATCCAAAGAGGAATATCTAAATGACGAGACTTCTTAGCTCTTGCGGCCCCAAGGGACATGGCAGACTCACACTTGCTATGCCGCCATTGGACAAGTTGGCGCTAGCATGGTTCTTCTTATCACCCTCAAATTGGCTCGAGGTGCCCGTTACGGCAGCGAACAGGGCGGCGAGGACGATACTGCCGACCCACAGCTTGGTGCGCCGGCCAATGCGGTCGTTCGTTGCTGAGCCGGCGACGGCGCCGGCGCAAGAGACGATGGAGTTCATGAAAGTCAGTAGCAAGCGGCGTTCAGTCGATGTAATCCCCAACAGCTTATACATTGACGGCAAATAGTATGTCAGCACCGAGTTTCCAGACAACTGCGCGAACACGGACATGAGAGCCATCATGGTGAAGCGCCAACGGGCATTGTGCGTGTTCACGAGCGCCCAGTAGTTCCAAATGCTGGACGACTTTTGTAGCTCGATGCTGTGCTCGAATTCGCGCAGTTCAAGCTGCACCACAGGGTGGTTAAGGTCACCGCCTCCGTGATACTTGGCAAGGATCTTGGCTGCCTGCTCCTTCTTTCCCCACATGGTCAGCCAGCGAGGGGACTCAGGAATGAACAAGGCCCCCGTTATGATGATCACAGGCGGCAAGATCTGGAGGGACAGCGGAAGTCGGAAGGCGATTTCGCCTTCTGACTTGCTGCAGGCGTAAGCTACGCCAGTTGCAAGAATGGATCCGGTATAGAAGACTGCAACGATCTGGTAAGAACATAACTCGGATGCGCCAAACGATTGAGATGCCATACAAGTATTGTAGTAGCCGACGACTCGAGCACGCCACTGCGGCGGTGCGAGCTCGAGGGCGTATGTGGGCGCTGCCGATGTGCCAATCGAGACGCCGAATCCAAGGACGAAACGACCGCCCAGGAGGTATCCGTCGTTCTGCGCCGCCGTCTGGACCGCAGCGCCGATCATGATTAGCACGGAGCCAGTCATGATTCCAACACGACGGCCGAATCGGTCGCAGATCGGGCCGGTGAACAACGATCCAATCATGTTTCCGATGGTATAAATCATAAAGATGCTACAAGGAAACACAAGCGATAAGTGTCCGTGCTAGATGACAAATGAGATGGTGTAGAGTGGTTCACACTGGACGTACATGCCTGTGCTGGAACCAAGTTCCGTGTGGTGAAAGTACGTCTGGTATTGATGCATGGCGTTGATGGAGCTAAAGATGGACTAGATGCCTCGTCAGTCTTGATTCGTATTGAGCGTCTGGATACTGAGGTCGGGCCACCAACTCCGTCGAATCCAGAGGCTGTCGCATTGAGTGCAGCAACCAGCAAGATCTTGTATAGCTGGAGACTCGTCTTGGACCACGGATTCAGTGGCGCGGCAGTGACGGTCTCGTAAAAGTGGGCGTCACCCTGCTTCTCGGTGATGGTGCCGTGCTTCTGCTTGTCGAGCGCTGGGTCAGCGTCGGCGTGGACAGAGGCATGGTCAACAGTCGGCTGCGAGGCAGCGTCCTTGTCCAGGTGTTGCATCGACATCTCTCGCTACTTGGGCTGATTCGTCGGCTGTCGGTGCTGAAGGAGCTGTAGCTGGAGCCCGGACGGCGCAGGATCACGGCCGTTTATCTACTCGCCCAGCAATGGGGGAATCGTGGGACCATCAGCTTGCCTCCGCGTTGCCGACACGACCAAGGCCAACCCCCTCATGGAGCACGAGCCCCCCATTTTTGACCCCCAAGCGAGACACGACCAGCAAAAGGTGCGCCGAGTGCCTCAACTCCGGGCTGCTGGTGCGACCAACAAAGAAGGCGCTGCCTGGGTGGTCTCGTGTACGCCCAGGGGTCATGACTGTGTGGGAATCGTGGCTTGAGCGATCCGTAGTCCAGTACCCCGTACGGAGACGCGATGCTCGATGCACGTCCTTCCGAGTATGGAGTACATGCACAGCTTGGCTTTGGCCGGGGGCCGTTGTCGGGCGTCCATGTTTGACCCCCACGATGTAACTTGCTTATCCTTGGCCAGTGCTGTCAACGTTGGCTACTCGTGCTGCGAACCTCTGTTGACGTTGCTGCAACATTCATCACTCGCATTCTTCCCTCTTCGCTCGTGGTCCCCAAGAGCGCCGACCGCATTGTTGCAGTTGTACCCCAGGGACCGTTTTGCTGGGAGTTGCTCCACGTCGTGCCTGGCCTCCCTGGGCTACCTTAAGTAAGAATAGCTGGGAGCTCCCCCACGGAGAGGACCGCCTCTGATTGCCCTCAGCTGCTAAGTTCCCCGCACATTGCCACATGGATGGGCAGAAGTAACCTGCGTACGGACTACTTTTGCGGCAAGGTGACTGGCTCACTCCGCAGTTCGACCCGTACCTCTCCTCCCCCGCGCCGCGCCCCCCCTTATCATCTGTCACACGATGCTTTTGGGCACCATTAGGAGCATGCGAATTGACGATGCAAATAGCCTTATTCCTACATAAGAGAATTGCCTAACGAGGCGGTATTTAATGGTTGAGCTTTGCCCCTATTGTAGGCTTGCTCGCATTTAGGTTATTCCGAGGCTTTACCCGATTAGGTGCTTGCGCCCCTGCGCTTACCTTTATATACCCCCTATTATAACCGCCATTATAAAGCTAGTAATAATATAAATTCCCCTTATTTTTAGTATTTTCTATTATAATTGACTTTAGCGTTAAATACCTCCTATTCGGCTGCTCGATTAGTCGCTTAAGTATACTCTATTATATATATCGCGTGCTTACCTTTTCTAATAGTCTATAATATACTATAATTACTACCTTATTAGCTACTTAATATATATAATGCCTCTCTTTCTAGGTTATTATATATAGGTAAATTACTATTACTAGTACTCTTTATATACCGCTCTATTAATACGTACTAGAGTATTCTATTCGTATAGTGTTCGCTTAGCTTAAATATATAAGGAGCTCTTCTTACGCGCGCTCTACGCTCTCTTTCTTCTTTTTCCTTTATATATCTTTATTATATCTCCTCCTACGCTCTCTAACGATAAGAGGACTACTAGTTAGTCCTCTATTAAGTAGCTCGCTAATACTAATTTAGAGCTTACCGACTAAGTAAGTACTACTTAGTTTACTCCTCTCTTATCTTTCGTATACGCTAACCTATAAAGCTTAATAAACTATATAATACTTCGAATAAGGGTAAGCTAGCTCCCCTTAGACGAAGTAAAAGAAAGCCTCTACTAACTTCGCGCGTAGCTTCTAAGCCATGTTCTTTACCGCTATCGCCGCCGCTACTATCGCCGCCCTCGTCGCCTCCTCCTGAGCCCGAGAAGAAGAAGAGGAAGACGAAGAAGATACCGCTTAGTAAGTAGGATAAGGGTAAGGCTAGTCCTCCCCTCGATCCTCTATACGTAAACTATTTATACTCGGCTATCTCTAGTAAAGGCGCTTTCGAGAAGTACTTAGAAAGCTTAGGTCGTAGCTCTCGCTATATAGCGTACTATCTTAGTAGCTATAAGTATTAACCTCTATAAGTTTATTTATTCTTTAGCTAAGTATTACCTTTATTAACTTATTACTTAGCCTAATACCTATAGTACCTTTTGCTTATTATTTACTATATACCCTTAGCGAGAACGATAGTTTGTTGAGGACGAACAAACACACAAGAAGCCGAGAGCAACGACCTTGCACTGAGACAATGAATGAGGCCCTGCCTAAGTAAATTCGGCTGTGGCTACAGCTCAAAGAGTATCGTAATAGCACAAAGGCAACCGTGGGTAATCACATCGTGTAAGTCAGTGAGACAAAGTAGCGAAATGGCTACTATCTCAAAAAGGTAGGAGGAAACAAATATCCTCAATTGTCAAGCTATGAAGAGCTCATGAATAAAGTAACGCGCATGAGTGACCATCTGATCTTAAGGATCCAGACGTTCCCTTTATATCTCATCAATGTCAGGCCCATTGTTAATCCTCCACTTTTTCGATTTTCTGATTTCCCTGTCAGGGGTCTGCACCCATACCCCGACAAAATAGTAAGGTATATAACTCTCTCTCTTATCTTTCTCTACTTACTACTAACTATATATAGATATCTAAACGCTATAAAGATATAGTAAAGCTTATTTTAGAGATAGTAGAGGATAAGGAGGAGTGGTTTAGGGATAGAATACTACCTATAGTAGCTCCTCCTAGTGCTTAGAATAAGTACGAGCGCGCTATAAAGTATACTCTTATATATAAGTTAATTAATTTCTTAATTAAGTAAATTAACTTAAAGTATTAGTAGTTTATAGAATACTCTTACTATACCCTTTACCTTCGTAAAGCTTTAAGCTATTAGCTATATAAAGGAGCGCTTAGAAGTATTTAAAACGCTACCTTAAAAGCGCTTTTATAAGACTGTCTATTAGTATCTCGTTCGTTAGAAGATATATAACTATAAAGCTTCCTTTCTAAGCTTCTTACCTTAACTATATATTCTATATATCTATATAGCATAGATAAGTATTAATTCGCGCGCTCTCTCTAATAATAAGGCAAATAGTCTACTAATTATTATAGTATATATTCTACTTATTGCCTATATCTAACTTAATATCTCTAAATAGTCTCTTAAGAGCTATCGTTTCTTTAGCGCACTAGTCTAATATAAATAACTCGGCCTTAGTCGTTAAGGTAGTTATAGTTACTTAGTAAGTTACTTACTAGATTATAGGGCTACCGAATAAAGTAATAAGGTATCCTTATAATAACCTTCTTATCTCCTTATTGTCTACGAAAGACGTATTAGTGTTAAAAATAGGTGCCTAATTTAGGTACCTAGCATACCTATTTTTAGGTATTAAGGGAAAGGTATAGCGTTCTTACGCGAAGCCAAGCAACGATCCCTGATAGCT